>VAHH01000791.1:0-20226 GCA_013357305.1 Radopholus similis | reverse complement strand
TATGACTGTGACGTGACTTTGGTGACATCGATTTCCCAAATGTCACTGTCACTTTAGCGAAAAGTGATGTGACTCAAACACTGATAGAAACCAAACGGTTGCACGTTTTTACATAATTTTAATATTTGTGCGCAAAATACCGTCATCTTGAAAAAATTTGTGGAAAATTAAGGAATTAACTCACTTAAGATACTTGTCCTTCTCCTTCCTTATCACTTATCAGGTATCAGGTTATCACTTACTTATGTACCTATCGAGTATCAGTTATCAGTTACATTTTCCATATCAGCCAACTTTTGGTATGTTTAGCTATAGTATTATATCTATTTGAACTCCTCTCGTTAAAACAGCCTCAGCCTAATGAGGTAATGAGTAATGAGCTAACAGCTACTAACTAATTTTCATGGAAAATATGTAGCTATTGCATTTTTTGGTCCCCAGGTTCTTCATGAATTCATGATTACCGTCGAGGAAATCTTCCATCTTTAAGAGAGATCTAATGAAAATTACCTTTCTCCATCCCGACTTTGGTATTGGTGGTGCCGAACGGCTTGTGTTGGATGCAGCGATTGCAATGCGACAAAAAGGACACAAAATCAAAATTGTGACCAATCATTTCTCCAGAAGTCATTGCTTTACGGAATTGCTCAGTTTCGAACAAGGTCTAGTTAAATTTTTTATATTTTTTAACAACTTTTTAGATTTGGAAGTAGTAAATTGGTACTTCCCACGCACATTGTTTAACAAGTGCTATGCATTGTGCGCATTCATCCGTCTTTGTATAGCCGCCATCTACATTTGCCTCAACCACCCGGATTCGGATGCAATATTTTGCGATCAGATTTCCGCTCCTTTACCAATTCTCCGTCTCTTCCTCCCAAATACTTCACTGCTATTTTACTGCCATTTTCCCGATCAATTGTTGACTAAACGGGAATCGACCTGGAAAAGCGCTTATCGTGCAATTATCGACCGAATTGAGGCATGGACATTGCGATGGGCACACGAAATTCTTGTAAACAGGTAAAGTCTTTGTTTTTTTTTAATCATTTCACTCATTCAGCCATTTTACCGAGGGCGTAGTTCGTCAAACATTCCCATCACTGGTCCGTCGACCACTCACCGTACTATATCCATCGCTCAACTGCCGCTCATTCGAATCACAATATCAATCGATAAAAGAGCATAAGAATGAAATAGCAAATGAGCTCAAATTGGGCGATAAACGCATTCAACAAATTGAGCAAGGGAAGATCGTGCTGTTTTTGTCCATTAACCGATTTGAGGTGAAAAAGAACATCGAGTTGGCTGTGAACGCATTTGGTTGGTTGATGACTGGATTAGAGTTATTGTTGAGAAAATATCTCCAGCAAAATTACGCGATTTGCTGGCCTCGAGAGGCAAAGATGTGGATTTCGATAAATGCATCCTCATTCTTGCTGGCGGTTACGACAGACTGAACAGCGAAAACATTGCCTACCACTCACATTTAGTGCAAATTGTGGATGAATTGGCACTGCAACGACATGTAACATTCATATTAAGCCCAAGTTGGTAATTTTTGTCAAGCAGTCTCAAAACCAAAATTTAAGGTGACTTGGCCAAATTATGGTTATTTGATAAGGCCGATATGGTGGTGTACACGCCGGATCGGGAACATTTTGGAATCGTGCCTGTTGAGGCAATGTTTATGCGCTGCCCGGTGCTTGCAGTGAACTCGGGTGGTCCGCTAGAGACAATCGTTGATGGCAAAACGGGATTTCTTCGGGCTCAATGTGCAGATGAATTCGCCGAGGTAATGCTGGAGGCAGCGAACAATCGCGAACAGTTGCGCCAGATGGGCGAAGCAGGTAAAAAGGCGGATCGAAATAAGTTTGAGCTTAGAATTCACGAAATAGCTACAGTACACGGCCATGGCTCTAAATCTAATTAAGGTCACGTGCGAGTGGAAAATTGCTTTTCATTTACCGCTTTCGCCAATCATCTTGACGCTATTCTCCACATAATGCACAGCCAACGGAGTCCACAACCTTGAATGCAACACCCAAATCTTTAATTTTGATTCGGCGATTCAGGACACTGGATTACTGGATGGGACTGAAGAACAATATATGCAACCTGGATTCTGATTTGACTATTACTGGTGCACAAAAATTTTTGATTAAAATTAATTATAAAGAATTATCACCATTAGAACTAAATAATAAATCAATTGGTTGCACCACCTAGCTTGAGCTGGATGCTCCGCTAATTAATAAATACATAACACTAATTGCCAATCACCTTGAATACCGAGGCAAAAACCCAAAATTAAATACTATATTTTACCTTACAAAGGATTGCTTCAGCAGGCTGAAAAAATAAAAACGCGTCGAATGAACAGAGCCAACCGGCCAGAACAATCGGGACCACCAGAACTGTATTATGATGAGAGAGAGGCGCGCAAGTACACATCTAATTCGCGTATTCGAAAGGTGACAAGGGGCTGTCCATGTTCCCTCTCAAATTCCCCAGATGTCCAGGTGCAATACGAACTTGCACAGCGTGCTTATGAGCTGCTGGAGCTGCCCGACAGTGGAGAGCCTGCACTGCTGCTGGACATAGGATGCGGTTCTGGACTGAGCGGAGAGGTGCTAAGCGAGGAGGGTCACGAGTGGCTGGGGGTCGACATCAGTGTCCACATGCTCAGTCTGCCCTGCATCCTTTGTGCCAAACATTATTTTTTCAAGAAGTGGCTCGCGACGACAACGAGACCGGTGGTCACCTGGCGCAGTGCGACATGGGCGCGGGTCTGCCATTCCGACCGGCAGTGTTCGACGGCGCCATCTCCATATCCGCGATACAGTGGCTATGCCATTCGAATGCCAGCAATCAGGATCCTCGACGCAGACTTACCCACTTTTTCCAATCTCTTTACGCGTGTTTGTCGCGGTCCGCGCGTGCAGTGTTCCAATTCTATCCAGAGAGCCAGGCACAAAGCGACCTCATCAGTGCAGCTGCTCTCAAGGCGGGATTTCAGGTGCACGATAATGGGCTAGGTAATTGTCCCAATCGCAATCTAATTGCATTACAGGGTGGCCTTGTGGTGGACCATCCGGATTCGCAGAGGCAGCGCAAAGTGTTCTTGGTGTTGAGCGCCGGAAGGGCGGCAGCCCTTTCAAGTGCGCATTTGAAGACAACAGTAGCGGCAAAGGCGGACGAGATGGAGGGAAAACAGCACATTCAAATGGTCGGGCGGGAAAGGCCCTGGAAGGAGCGCACTCTAGGAGTAAACAGGAGTGCAATTCGGATCGGCAAAAAGCAACAGCAGAAAATGGCAAGGCGCAACCGAAAGAAGGCAGATAGGAGGAAAAAGCGTGGAGAAGAAGCAGACGAAGAAGAGGGGATGGACTTGTGAGCTCATCATGGAAGAGCGAAACTGTCACCTATTGTAGCTATGTTGTCGTCGCCTTATAAATAAAATTACACATTTAACGTGGAGAAAAGCTTTAAATGTTTGAATGAAAGCACTCAAAAAATTGGTTGGGGCATGTCGAACGAGACTTCATAAATTAATAAATTGGGCCATCCCGTATCCAGCCATTGTTCATTTCACTATTCGCTACCACTACATCCACTCGCCAAATTCATTGGGGAAACAGTTAGCGAAGATTGAGGTCGGCGGGACGGGCAAGAAGAACGACTGGGAGGGACGACGGTGCTGCTCGTGGGCATGGCGACCGCGACGATGGATACTCTCTTCGCGCTGAAAAGGGAATGCTGGGATGGGTATTCTTGGGTTGATGCGCACCTGCATCACGTCTCGAAGCCTGTTGCCCAGCTGCGCAAAGTCCGGCCGTTCGGAGGGGCGCGTGCGCCAGCACGACAGCATAATCGAATACCTTCAAGGTCTCTTCGAGTGCGCCATGCGAGAAGATCCCCTCACTCACAGCACATCTGGACAGTGCAACGGCTGGGCCAGCCGTTTGCCCGCCTCGAGGAAGATGCGGATTTCGGTCGAGGGCACATCGCTGTAAGGGGCGGCAGCCCGTGTGAGCAGCTCCCAGAGCACGACGCCAAAGGACCACACATCCGACTTGTGGGAAAAGGCACGTCTGTCGCGCAGATATTCGACCGCCATCCACTTGAGAGGCAACTTCGCCGGGGGTCCAGGCCCTCTTTCCATGCCCTCCCAGTCTGGTTCGTTCAGATCAATGGCCAGTCCGAAATCTGCGGGAAATCAGATTGTGAACACGGAGTTGCATTGCTACCAGCCACTTTGACGATGCCCTGTTCTGTCATCCTAAATTCGATATTGAAATAATGCATTTCGCCCTTGACTGTTTTCACATGCAGTTGCGGGCGGCCAGGTCGCGGTGGACGAACCCATGGGACGCTAGATAGACCATCCCGTCGGCGATTTGGAGCGCAAACCAGGCCAGTTCCATCACGGTGATGACGCGGAATGAGTCGCTGACGAAAGTGCGCAGGTCCCCGAAGTGCATGAACGGCATCACCACTGACGGGGCCCCTTCTGCTCCAAACGGGCACGACTGGACCCCAAACGAGACGCCGTAAATTCGCAGAACCTGGGGGGGGGGGGGTTCTTCCCGTTGGTGTCAGCGTTTTTCCCACATTTCTGTGGTTCAGCCGTCGCATGATGGCCGCTTCGCGTAAAAATTGTGCAGCTGCACCGGCCGAAGGCGCTTTTAGCGTTTTGACGGCTACCGGCACAGTTTGGGCGGAAAAGGGGTCGCTGAGTTGTGCGCGGAACACATGGCCGAAATGACCTCAAGAGGGACGGATGGATGGCGGAATGCCTCTTCACGCTGCCGCACCTTTCCCGACGCATTCCCGGATGTGCAGAAAGCGCGCGGGAATCAGCATTTGCTGGATGCAGCGACGCAACGGGGAACGGACGCGTGACAGCAGCTCCCGTTGTGGGGAGCGATGCCTGGACAGGGAGGATGAATCCGTTCCCGCAAATAACAATTCCAATTCTTTACCTTCTCGGGTGCGTCGTCGCATTTCTGGCCAGCGAGTGCTCTCTGCCGCCCATCCCTGCACCGCTTCTGCCGTGCATCTCGCCGCCATGCTTAGTGCCGTGCCAGGTGCCCGAAGAATGGCCCCCAAACTGGTGGCGGAAAGAGGCGTGCGGAAAGTCGTAGGTCACGGAACCGTTGCCACCGCCCACCTGAAGACGAGTGCACGCCTGAATCTGATCTCCGCCCAAAAATACCGCGTAGCAATCCACCCAGTTGGACGGGGAGGAGAACAGCGGGTTCACAAAAATGGTGGACGGCTGCTGTTGAAGGCGACGCGAAAAATCGCCCATTTAGAATAATGGATGGATGCGAAATCTGAATTTTGAAAATCCCCCTTCGCATGCATGACTCGTCTGTTGCTCGCTGAATGTGTGCGGCGGCCCATTGGCCCTTTCATTTTGCCATTTCCAATTAGTCGGAGGGCGGAAGCGGGCGAAACGAGGGACGGGACGGGGATGTGCAGGGCCAATTGGGCACCGCCGAAACGCAAAATGGCATTTGGAACACGCAAGTTGGGCTGAGTTTTATCCAGCAACAGCGGGGGGCAGGCGGAAACAAAAAGAGAAGGAGTGGGCAGTTAGGGCGAAGAAGAAAGGTGTGCCAAAAATTAAAAATGGGACGAAGGCACAGAGGCCAAATGCGCTTAGAATACATTGTATTCGTTTTCCAGAACTGGGCGTTACTTGGGAAATGAATGCGCAATCCAAACGGGGTCGGGGGAGTTGCCGCGGGAAAGAAGCACGTTGGTCCCGACATCGGCCGGAATGAGAGCCAATTCGCCGACCGAAATGAGTTTGCGCTGCACCCCTTGTGGCGTATATTTGTTTGAGGCAGTGCAAGTCTTAACCGGGTTATGAACAAAACGGAATATGGGACAATAATGTTTTTGGCTTCATGCGAAAAACAAAGCGAGGAATTGCCAAAAAGGTCGATGTGTGCTGTTCCTCTGCCGCGGTCAGTTGTTCTCTGGCGGGAGACTGTGAGCTCCCGAGGGACAAAATGCGAAGCGGAATTGTGTGTAATGTTTTGGAAATGCGGCGGAGAAGGGCAACAGCTGGCCAAAACAAGTGAGGGCTTATTATTTGTTTCTTCTGAACAGTGTATCATCCACAGATAAACAGTGAATGTGGAAGTGGGGAGGAGGGGACTGGGCGAGGCGGCTGGCACTGGATCTGCCCCAAACAAAATATTCGGTTTCAAGGCAGGGCCTTTCAGCAGAGTATTATTTTCGATAGACGTTGTGGACACTCTCCAAAGCCAATCAAAGGATGATGAGGCTTTGACGGCCATTGATTGGCTCCTCGGCTGCGATTAGTAGATGATGTTGGGGTTGCCCCGTTTGGGGCTGGCGACATTGTTTGTGCTTTTTTGTGTTTTCTGCTGTTCGGGGCAAATCCATTTTGGGAGACAAGCCCAATCCACTTTCGCGCGGACCCGTTTCCGAGTGATTTGATTAGCAAGTGCGGGCGCCGACAATAAGGCAATAAATAACCCGGATGGACCGCTCCTTTTTCTGTGGTCTCGGCCGCCGCCGCCTAATTCCCCTTGACAGCAAGTGTCGCTTGACACGCCAAATGGGATGTCAGTTCCGCCTTGTCGCCGCGGTCAGGCCCACGGGGAATTGGTCCGCCACATTTTTGGACGCCGTCGCAATCTGCACATCGGACGAAGGGATCTGAATTCGCCGTGGAAGTGGCGCCAAACAAAGTGGGCGGACGGGTGATGGATGCTCGCCTCGCCTCTTTTGTTGCGCCCACCCAAACGATTCGCGCCCTCACGCCCCAGTTGGTGCTTGCACGCATGAGCACACAGAAGGGATCAGCTGATCCGCTCAGCCGCTGGTCAAGGCTGGAACGGACAAAGTGGGGTGACTGGAAGGAGGAGGACGGGCTCCCCGGTCGAGGGAGGCGCTGAATTTGTGGACGGGGCGAGGGACTTTGTTGTTGTGCGCCCGCACTTCGAGGCGCAACCCGATCCCTCGCTCTTTCGAGACCAAACAGCGCCGTCCACTCATTTCGGGATCTGCGCCGAAATTCGATTTGGTCCCGATTCGCAGTGTTTGCCCAGCAATCACTTCCCGAGAGTAACTAACCTTTCGGCCGCCGATCAAACACAGCACGGCCAGAAATAGACAATGGCCATTTGCGAAAATGGACCGACTGAATGGGGCAACGGATTCCTCTCTCAACATTATTACCGAATCTATTTTGTGCGCTGTTGACCGATTAGAGGGCCGGTATGGGTGGCTCCACTTTGAGGGCTGCCGCGACTTGCGGGCGGTTCCGCTCGGTTGGGCACGCGACTCGGCAGACACGGAAACGACCCGAAGTGGAAGACAGAGAGCTAATAATGGGGTCAGGGGTTGGGTTTGCCCGGAGGCCAAATTGGTAATTGGTTAGCAAAGAAGAACAACGAGGCGTTCGATTGGGCACACTCGAATTCGGAGCTAGGTTACTATTTTTAAATTTCACTCTTTGAAAATGCAGGTGAGTAGGCACAAAGGGGAAGGGGGGAATGGCTATGGCTTCGTTGGATGGCTTTGGCCGGTTGAGGGACTGGTTAGCCGGAAGGCGCATTTGCGGGGCAATTAAAACGCGATACCCCTCCCCTGGCGGAATGTCCAGCAGCAGACCGAGGGGACAACTGAGGGAGGGTGGGCTGGTGGGCGAACGCGGCAGTTGAGGGTGCCTTTTGTCGCGTCGATTGCTCTCCAAATGGTCCTCCATTCTCATTGACCATGGCCCCGATTTGGGGCGCACAAAGGCACAGAAACGGAACAAAGGGACACTCCGAGCGGACAGGAAATGGACTGCCGACGGGCGAATGGCCACAATCGGCGGCAAAAATGGTCCGTGGAGTGCGCCGACCCCTTTTAATTGGGATGTGTGTCTTTTGAGCGCGGCTACGTCGTTACTAATCCGCTTTTTCGCCAATGTGCCGCCCGGAGGTTCTCCCGGATGCCGATCGCTTTGCTCGCGAATACCAGTTCCGTTTGTTTTCCCCCGAACGACAGGCAAATGGGCGCTCAGATTAATTACGCAAATGTTTGTTTGTCGACAACTGGCGTTGGGACGGATCAATGGATGAACGAGCGAAGGCGGAGGCCGCCAAGGATTTGCGTGGGACAGAGCAGTGAGGGTGGGGGAGTGCGCAAACAAAGGCACTCTCCCCACCCATGTGGATTGCTGGGGACCGGAACGTGTTGGCCGCTGGATTGGTTGCTGGGCCACTCGGGGAGTGGTCCACGAGGGATTGATGGAAGCACTGGTTTGGAAGGACCCATTTGGCGGAGCTCAAACAAGGAAAGACAGACAACGCATTTTGAACGAGGAGGAGATCTTCATCCGTTTGGGGGCACTGCTCATTTTGGTGCCTGCCGGTTTCCATTTTCTGCGCGTTCTCCCGACTCTTGCGGCAGCCGTCGGCGGACTCTGGCCATGCGGATGAGCTGGTTCAGGTGGGTGAGCAGCAAATAGCCGCAGACGAGCACCAGCAGCGCCTGGATGGCGGCCAGCAGCACACTGCACGCGCAGTTCACTTCGCCCAGACAGCCGAGCACCTGGCGGACGGGCGACACGGAGGGAGAACGAATGCGGACCTGGACAAGGAATGAATGAATGGTCCAGTATTCCCGAGTTCCCACCCGTCTCCCTCCACTGCCCACCTTTTGGTCCTGTTCCTCCGGCGCTTCCGTCGCCGCCCTGCCGCCCTCCTGCTTCCCCAGCATTACTCTGGATCTGACCTCCCACACGTCTTCACTCAGTCGGAAGTGGCGATTCGTTGCTGGCGCAGCAGTGGCCAGTGCAGTTGCCCTCCGGAGGCGAATGTTGTTGGGGTCAGATTGCGCCTCTTCCGCCTCCGCGGGTACTCCACCACCCACGTGGATGTGACGATTGCAGTCGGGTACACACGCAAACTGACACCGTTTGACCAGTCCCTGGTAGGAGACGCGCGTCTGGAAGGGACCGTGCGAAAGATGATCGGCCATGTGTTTCTATTGATTGCCTTGTCCGCGTATCCGCTGAAGTGGATGCCGATGCGGAGTCTGTTCGCGTCCAACTGCTCGATCGAAGTCACGACAGAACTGTTTGCGACGCATCTGAACGACAAACAATGGCCAGAGGCCTCTAAGCAGAGACCGACCCGTCAGGGCCAATCAGCGGCATTGCTGCGCCGTCCGGGTTGGCGTTGTCCAGCGCCTTCAGCTCGGTGAGCAGCAGTCCCCCTGTATCTTGTCTGCTGCTGCTGGCAGCGGTGTCCACGCGGCGGATCTCCAGAAAGCCGCGCCTGCCCATCTCCACCCGCTGCACCGGGTCTCCATTCTCGTCCAGCACCTCCAGTCTGAGACGCGAATAGCGCTGCATTGCGTCAGTGCGCACCTGTACTGCGGTCCCTCCGGCGGCGGCACTCGGTGCGGCTGTTTGTCCTGCAACACCATCACGCGGGTGGCCACCCTCTGCTGCACCCCGGCAGACGGGAATCCGACCGTCCGGGGCTGCGGCTGCTGATTGCCTTCGGCCGACGACGACGAGTTGTGCCGGATGCGGATGTTCAGCAGGGGCAGGGAGGGAGGCGAGTATTTGCCGCCGTTACGATGGAGACGGCAAGTGACCTGGCGGAAAACCAACCCACTGATTTGCTGAATCGCCCGAGGTTACCTGGACCATTTTGTCGCGAGTGGTGATCAGCTCTGTGCTGCCCTCCTTGACCAGCAACGCACCAAAATGAGAGTCCGCCTGAGAGATGTCCGAATATGTGTGTCTCGCACCAATGATTCGCCTCTACTTTCTGCTCAAACCCGCACTCTTGGAAGGGCAACTCCACGCTAAACGAGTGTTCCAGTTGTTCCACACGGCGCTCGCAGCAGTCGCCCCGTTTTGGTCGAACCATTCCATGGAACAGCTTCAGCGGGGAGAAACCGGACAAGCGTAGAAAGCGGGCGCCACACTGCAACTTGACTGCAAATGGACAAATGTTTTGGCGCCTCTAGCGACAGACGCACAATCCATGCACTCGTCCATCTCGCCGCTGCTCAATGCCGGATCCTGCTGCTCCAGCACATTTCGGCCCAGGGAACGAAGTGCCAAGTGGTTTAAATAGCACCGGGAAGTGTCCGCATCGTGGGTCCACGCCCGACAAACGGAGATAGTTTGGCGCCGGTCGAGTGTGTCCAGACACGCGGCTTGGCACTCCTCCGGCGAGTGAACGCCCTTCATCAGGGCGCCAAATGTATTGCTAAAGCCGGCGTGCGAAATGCGGTGGAACGCGCAACGCCACGGGCTCAGTGATTCTGCTAAATGCAAAATGACATATCTGCTGTGAGTGCAGAAGTGCACGCACCTCTGACACAGTTCAGCTCGAACATGTCCCATTCGGGGTCTGGGCGGAAATAGCGGCGAACTCCGTGCACATTCTGTGGCGATGCGCGGGACAGCCGACAGCTGCGCGATCGTTCTGACCACAGAGCACCGGCACATTGCGGCCTGCAAAGAGCGATCGGAGTGCATTTTATGGGCATTTGCTCACTTTGCGTGGCACTTGCCCAAGCACTTGTCCAGCGATGGAGGAGGCCCAGAGCCATCCCCTTCTTCCTCATCGATAAGCAAGTGCTCATTGATGAGGCCGATGTGCGGGAACCTTTGAAAGGTCCACGGGGCACCGCACTGGCTATCGAATTCGTTGGCAAGACAGAATCGGCGCAATCCGAACATCACTAACAGCGGAGTGTCTGCCGCAGCACTCGCTTCTGTCCGGGGTTCTGCGTGCAAACTGCACACTGGATCGCCGGCCAGGTTGACCAGGAAGTTGGCTCCCGCGCAACGAATGAACTGAGAATGAATGGATCGGAATTGGGAATTGTGCGGAGTGGCGGACCATTGCGCATCGCTTAGCGCACTCGTCCACCGAGGCCACGTCCAGCAGCGGCTTCTGCAACAGAGGGCCTTCAAACGGGCGCTGGTGCTCAATGATGAAGGAGCTGTGCTGTCCGTGCGGGCATTCAGCCTCGCCCCGAATGGGCGTCTCCTTGCCCTCATATGCTGCTGGCTTCTCCTCCTTTTCGGCCCCAATCTCAAGACTTTTGTCCTCCCCATCGCCATCGGCAACAATTCGCATTTGCACGCTCTCCCCGTTGATCGGCCGGGAAAAGGGAACCGAGAGCAAAAGCGGAAAAGCCAGGAACGAGCATAGAAGCATGTCTAAAACTGAAACATTTTGAAAGCGCTTTAAATGGTCTCAGATGGACGATGTCGAAACGAGCATTTGCTGGAGGACAACGTTTTACCGTTCCGGAGCTAGAACATAAAAGTGAGGGCAGCGACGAGAGAGGAAGGCGCGTTCTGCCCTCTGCTTTTCCCTTTTGCAGAATTCCTTCCCTCTGTGTTCCCAAGATGGGATTTCGCACAACTGGGTCATCCATCGGTTGTTGACTTCTCTCTGTCGCCTGTGGGAAATCCTCCGCTCAACAAAGGTGCGATCATCCTTCCCTCCAAATCCAAACGTCATCCAATCCCTTCCAGTTCAATTCTGACTGAGGCAAAATACCGATGTCCCGTTGGAACGCTTTGCAGCTGTTGTGTTCTCTTTAGCGAAAGCGGTCATTCCCCCAACCTTCGTTTTAAGCGCAAAAACAACAGCCGCCGAATAAATATTTGTGCACAAAGGGGCGAATTCCCCCGCAGGAGTTCTGCCGCCATCTGGCACAAACAAACAAGTTTAGCCAAAAAGTGAAGGAATTTTAACCTCACCTTTGAACCAAATAAAAAAGCATCTTGCGCATTAAAAGTTTAAAGGAGAAACGAAAATTGATGCTACCCAATTTAAAAATAGGCGCGCTGCTGACCGGAGCGCCAATTAGGCGTTGACCCGTTTGATGATGAAGATTCTTCGCAGGAGGGTAAGGAGAGAGAAATTGGATTGCGCGAAGTGAAATGGTCAATTTGAAGCGAAGAACAGAAAAGGAGGAAAGTGACCCGAAAAGAGAACTGCTAAACCAGTGAATGAAATCTCAGCCTTTTTACAGGGACATTTGTTTTGCGCCGGGTCCGCAACCCTACCCTTTTATCTGAACAGCCATTGGTGATTAGTTTGATATAAAAAGCGATTAGAAGGTTGGGAAACACGTAGTAATGTGCTGATCGATATCACAATTTTTGACACAAAATGTTTAGGGGAATAAGACAAAAGGCGCTGTCGCTTCCAATTTCTGGCTTAGGCAGAAGTGGGAAGGAATGAATCCCAATCTAGCAGATGTGCTGCGATTAGGGAAGAGAAGGAAGTCCGGGGCTGATTGCTGACCATTGCATTGCCTACGCGAGGGCCTTGCTGCCCCGTTTCGCCTCCAGAATGTCCTCGACCAACCCCAGGCGGGCCGAACGCTTCTCCTCCTCCTCCACATCGCGGAAACGCGAGTCCATCCGCTTGTCGTCGATCATGCGTTCGCGCAACAGCCATTTCTCCTTGTTGTAGCGGGGGTTGATGATTCTGCAAATGCCAACCCTCCAACATCCCCCGTTCCATCCATCCCCATTCACTTCAGTGTCTCCTCAAAGTCTTCTCGCTGCAAATCGTCCACCACACTATCGTCTATGAAATCGGCCATGTCGCTATCGTACTCATCGTCGTCCTCGTCGTAGCGTTGCCTTCTGCTGTTGTACCCGTCATCGTCCTCTTCGTCATCTTCATCCGTTTCACTGTAGTTCGCGTATTTGTTTCGCGAACTGCTCGCCGAAGAGGAAGCTGTCGTGCCTTGTCTTTGATGCAGCCGATCCCTACAATAAATAGTTTGAAAAACAATTTGTGACACCCATTTGCCTGTTGCACTGCTTTGCCATCGCCATCTCGCGCCGCATTTGCGCCTCTCGTTTTATGCGCGCCAGACTGCCTGAATCCACCCCTTTCCTGCCGCCGATCGACTCTTCCGCCGGTCGGCGCCTCTCTGCCTGTTTTGCCATTGCCATCATCCGTGCCATCTTCTCGCGTTCTTTGCGCAATTCCTCCTCCAACTGCAACTCGCGCGCCGACCGTTGTGGTGACTGCACTTGGGCATTCTTTTTCGGGTCTCGCTGAGGTTGTTGCGTTGCCACTCTGCTGCTTGTACTGCTCGCCTTTGTTGATTGCAATACTGTAACAGGACGGGAAGACAAGAGGGTGCTGTTCTTCGAAGGATAAGAAGAAACCGTCGCCCTAAAGAAAAAAACACGACAAATTTGCGTGGAATTACGGCGCACTTTTCCGCCACTGCCTTCTTTCCTGTCGTCACAACATTGTGGGTTTTCGATTTGCTGTTGTTGATTGTTATAACTGTCTCAAACAACGAGTCTATCTTCCCCTTTGCATCGACACCACTGGGTTGCGTTAAAGCATCAGGGGATGAACCCTTTTTGTGTTGCGTAGCCGCTGCGCCTTTGTATCGCATGTCGCCAGGCAGATAGCGCTTTTGTGCTCCGCTCGGAGTAAGCGGCGGTGGAGGTAATGCCCTCTTTTCGGCAGGTTCCGGTTGCGTTATCCCACCAGCTGTGGTGGTATTCCTTTTCTTGGTAGGCACCGAGATCTGCTTGGCAACGTGGTGTCGCTGATTTGGGTTGAGAAAGCGCTGCTGCTCCAGCTTGTAGTTCAACATCGGCGATTTGGAGAGCAGTTCTTCAGCAACGTCGACAGTTTCGCGAGTGAGTACACCACTACTGGTTTCAATATATTCAGGTCATGCTCTTTTTTATATACCTTTTTGCTGTTTGTTGCTGCGGAGAGATCAGATTTTGTTTATTCGCCGATGTCGCACCGCTTTTGCTCGCCGTTTTTGGTGTCACTCCTGCTGAAGTCTTCATCCCCAAAAGTTTCGGCTTGGCGACAGGCTCATTGCTCTTTTGGTCGTGTGATATCCTAAGAACATATTTTTTGCTTAACCAACTGTATTACCTGTATCCCTGCGCCTTTAACCGGCTTTCACGTTCCACTTCCGCTTGTTCTGCAGCTGCTCGCTCGCGTGCCACAATAGCTGCTGAGTAGGTCAGTTCGCGCCCGGCAGTTACTCCCATCTCCGGTTCTGGTTTTTTCAACTTCTTATTTGGAGTGGCCGACATCCGCCGTCGAGTAACATTCACTTCGCGGATCAACTCTTCCACAGCAGATGCATCATTTTTATTTGCTTGGGCCATCAGTGCATTAAAATCCTGATTACCAAAAAGTATTGCACTCAACAAAGGTTTTTCTATGCGCAGTAATCTTCCAAACTTTTACATTGGAAATTGCTGGTTTGACGAACACTCGGGGCTTTTTGGTGGCCACTGGTAGCGGATTTTGTTGATCGACGACGGTCAAAGAGAAACCACGTTTTTTCGCATTTTCGTCAGAGTTATTTTGACGCATTATTTCTTTGGGCAAGCCATTTTGTGCGATGGTTTTTGGCGTAGAATTACGTATGGGCAGAACGGGATCTGAATTGCCAATTGACGAGCCACCAGCCTTTTTCGGAATTGTGAACGATCTCTGATCAAGAATAAATTTATTTAAAACACTTCGATTTGTCAAAACCTCTTTGCGAAGCGTTTGATCATTAATGCTGATTTTCTCTGTTTCTGTCCCATCTTGGACTCTTCTCTCCTTCCTCTGGTGATGATTGCCGTCTTTTATTGGGGTCGATGAATTTTTCTGCGGCCAGCGGGAGAGAGATTTTCGTCTGAGTTCTTCTTTTTGCCGTATTTTTTCTTCCGCTAGTCGCTCGAGCCGTCGTTGCTGTTTTTGATTCAATTCCCGTTCAGCTTCATGCACTTTTCGTTCTTGATGTCGCGCATTCTTCTTTGCTTGCTCAAACAAATCTTTGAACTCCATCAGTGAGCCCCGAAATCTGAAATGGAGTTTGTGATCGAATCAAATCGATTAAGAGAAAAATTCTAATTTGACTGAGAATGGCCACTTTCATAGTCGATTTCAAAAAATAAACCCCCCAACAACGCGACCTTAAAAGTAATAAACCCAAACCGATATGGGGAAAAAAGCACCTATAAGTGAAGAAATTCACCTGTTTAACTTGATGGATTTGAAGCCTTTAAACCGGTTATAATGTTATAAATAGTTTCTACGAATTTGGCACATGTTTATTCTCTCTATTTGGGTGATTCTCTGGATCAGTCGCGACAAACAGTTGACTTGGACCAATGAGCGCTTTTTTGAAGAAAATAACATTTTGCCAAGAGAATTTATATCAAAAAGCTCATGCTCAATGCTCATTGCTCATTAGACGAGCTAAATCTGAGCGGTGGGATACCTAGCTTCCAGTGCCCACGTTCCAGTCAGTGTCAGGTTTTTTTATGAGACATAACTGGACAAGGAACGAATGTAGAACAGAGTTCTTGGACTCATTGGATAGATCTATGGAAACTCTACAAAAATGGTGCTACGTCTGAATTTCTTGGTCCAGTTTTGAACAAGTAATGGCCAAAAAATCGGAAATTGGCCGATTTTTCCAAACATTTGGCCATAACTTGGCCAATTCTCGGCCAAATCCAGAGATGAACAGATCATTAGATAGGGCACACTTTGAGATTTTAGGCCGATTTATGACTTTTGACATGTCTAATGTCATATGCGTGGGGTATGGACTAGCAAGGGCGAGGCATGTTTGGCTTTATTGCATTATCCAGATTGATTGGATCGCCGCCATATTAAAAGGTTCAATTTTGCGTGTGCGAGAGGTTAGAAATCAGTTATCACATTAATATTAGATTAAAAAAAATCATTTGATATGAAGCCTCGAATTCTCCCTCCATTTTTCTTTATTTTATTATTTCTCCAATGTCCCGAAACGTTTGGTGGGGAGTACGATTTAACCGCAGAAGTTCCACCAGGTTGTTTTAACTTTTAATGCGCAAATTATCAAAAATAATTCCAAATTCAGGCAAATTCCAATGCTTTTTTCAAACTGTCCAGGAGAAGCACAAATCAATGGAAGTGTACTATCAGGTGATAGATGGCGGAGATTTAAACATCAATTTCATGCTTCTGCATGGAGCGAATGTTCTCAAACAAGACCAAATGAAGACCGACGGGGATCACAAGTACGCGTAAAGTACAAAAATATCAGTTGGGGTGAAAAACTAACTATCGGAAGAGCTGACAGTGGTATTGGTATTAAAACATGTAAAAAAGCGTCCCCTTCCCTCCCCTACCATTGGACTCATAAAGTGCAATAGAGCCATAAATTGAGCGATAAAATTTAAAATTACATTATTAAATTATTAAAATTTGTTTTGAATTCCAAAATCATGTATAGAATTGACATCACTCAACCAGACGATTATCAGCTGTGTTTTGACAACACATTCTCATATCAAACGCGCAAGGTTGTCTTTTTTGGTAGGACATTTCTAACTTACTTTTATATCAAAATTATAAATTACTCTTTATACAGAAGTGTATTTGTACGACGCGGATGGCAATTTAGAGGAAGAGGATGTGGGCAAGTTGGCCTTGAAGAGCACCGACCCAGCACTTCAGGAGATGTTGAAACAGCTCGGCATGACTGTAGCTCAATTTCATGTAAGTCTAGCAGGTCCAGTTCCCCAATATTCGCCGGAATTTTGGGCTTAAGATTCCACCCAAATTTAAGTCTGGCCGTTGGCTCCTTCCTTCTTAAGTGTGTACGTATGCCTCTCAAATATAAGCTTCGGTATAAATTGATCAACGGATGCTCACTTTTTATCGATTAAAATAGAATAGAAAAGTGGGTCGGGCCTAACTGGTTGATTCCCTTAAGAAAACCAATTTCATATTTTTAGCCAATGAAATTTATTCCCGATTTAGGACTCTTTTGGGAAACTCAAGATGCACTTGGACAAGGTCGAGTACTACCAGTCGTTGTTCCGTGCGAGTGAAGCACGCGACAGAGCTGTTTTGGGTGAATTTTTACTAAATAAATCAATTTACTGTAACATGTACTAAAAAAAGGTGCAAATTACAATCGGGTGCAGCTATGGTCGTTGATCAACACACTGGTGATGCTGGCTGTGGGCGTACTGCAGGTGTGGTTGATTCGGAGTCTGTTCGAGGAGAACTCCAAACTGGGCCGCATGATCCGGGGAGGAAGGCGGTGAACTTTCAGATGACGGTGAAGTAAATTATCGATACAAAACGAAGAAGAAGCATGTTTCAAATGACTGAATTTTCCACCTTCGCTTATGCATCCCCACTTCCATCGCCTTTCCTTTTCGGTCGCTATCCCAAACAACTGGTTACCTAATTTACATTTCGCACAATGTTTTGATGGTTTACACTACTGGCTAACGCATGTGATGTTGAAATTCCGTTAAAAGCGATTTGGATATAAAAATTTATGTGAATTAATTGATTGTCATAATCAATAATCATATTCTCGTAAAATAGGTAATGATAATAAGTGGTGTGGTGGAAAGGGTAATAAAATAGTGTAACTATATAATAGTATATAACTAACTTTATAAATGAAAAATGGTTGAACTCGAAATCACAAGAGCCCGTAAAATAGTGAACAATCAATTTCAGGGGATAGAGTTGGAACGGGATCAAGTATGGATGGAAATGAAGAATGGCCCTAGGGGGGAACAGCTCGAAATGGTTGGATCCGGAAATACTGAATGATGATGGGACATTTAAGTAATAAATCAAATGGAAAAGACAGCAGGAGCTTTAATGTGTGTGCTTGAATATATAAATATAATATGAAAAAAATATGTAGAGAAATGAATCTTTTGAAATGAAAGAAAGTGCAAAACAGGAAGAGGGTGAAATGATTGCTTTGGATTTGAGAGATTACTTCTGTGTGCAGAAGAAGAAGGCATATGGACGGGATAGAATTTTGGAGGGGCACAGAATCCGAATCCGGCTTATATGGAGGGAATGCGGGGAAAAGAGGAGCTACTAGACCTCTGTTGTCTTAATTCGTTAATTCTCTCGGTGTCCTCATTGGCAGTGGACTCTTCAGTCCAAATCTTCATACATGGCTTCCAGTTGACGCTTGAAGTGCGCCTTCAGCTGGGGTCGCTTGCTCTTCAGCGTCGGAGTCAGCTAAACAAATGGAAGAGGGGTACCTGGTGACTGAATTCTCCCACCAAGTCATTATCGACGCTGAATAGTTCCGCGCACAAGTGGATGTCGCGCACCTGAACAGAAACAAAGTTTAGCATTAAATGTTGTCAACAATAATGTTTACTTGCTCGAACGTGAACAACCCGGCTTTTTTGCCCACAGCGATGATGTCCTCTTTGATAAGTTTCTTTACACGCTCATCCCTACACAGCTCGTCCAGCTTTCCGCCTTCTGCAATACCCAACTCAGTCGCAACTGCGCCTGACAGTACATCCGCATCGGGGACAATCACCGCCACAAGGCATGTTTTCAGACTCTCGCCATGCACGAAGCATTGCGCGACATACTTGGAGCGCATGTAGATTAGTTCAATTTTTTCGGGTGCCACATACTCGCCCTGCAAACAATAATCGTTGTTCCTCTAAATGAGCTCCATGTTCAAAATTTTGCCTGTGCAAGTTTGAATATGTGTTTTTTGCGGTCGATGATTTTCAGCGTTCCCTGCTCAGTCCATCGACCGATGTCGCCCGTGTGCAGCCATCCGTCCGCGTCTAGTGCCTCGGCCGTCTGCTCCGGCATTTGGTAGTAGCCGCGGAACGTGTTGGTCCCCCGCACGCACACTTCCCCTCCTGCGCCTTCCCGCACGAAGTAATTCAGTTCGGGCACATCGACCAGCTTGATGGCGCAGCCTGTGGAAGCAACGAAAATGGTCATTGAGTAAAATTTAAAATATTGAATGAAGCCCACACGGTGCTGGGACTCCCACGTGTCCGGGGATCGGGTCTCCCTGAACGAGGTGGTGTGAAGAACTGATAAATGAGGGAAAAAGCCTCCCTCCCTTACCTCGATGGTGATCGAGGCGGCCGCAACGCACTCTGTCTGGCCGTATCCCTCGCAAACGACAGCTCCAGTCGCGCAGCGGATGAACGTGAGCACTGTTTCGGAGAGCGGCGCAGAGCCAGTGATCATCAACTTTACGCGGCCGCCCAGACCTTCGCGCACTTTCTTGAACACGATTTGGTCCATCAACGAATTGTTGCGCACCACCCAACTGAAGAGAAGAGCGGCGTGGTGTGTATGGGCAGTCACAGGGGAGGCTGTGTGTTCGTCCTTTATTACCTGTTTAGTTCGCGCGTTTTCAGCCCAATTGCGGCGTCGAAGATCAGTCGAGTGAGTCGCGACTTGTTTGCCTCTGCCAACACTTTGTCATAGATGCGATTCAGCACGCGCGGCACCACCGGCAATCTGAAGAGGGGCAGTTTTTGTGCAATTGCATTGGCATTGAGCAGTCAGTCACACGCCAGATGCCTGCCTAATTTAAATGGCGCTAAACCTAACACAGTGGGACGCAGCACTTTAATGTCGTCGGCCAGCGAACGAATGTCGCCGCGGAAGAAACCAACCGAGCCGCCTTCTGAGTATACTGCATTTTGCATCACACGCTCAAACATGTGCGCCAGCGGCAGAAAAGACATCATCACGTCCTGGTGGAACGTTTTCAAAAAATTGCTGCTTTTTTTGTGTCACACCTTGTGGTTGAGGCTCGTGTTCTTGAAGTAGTCAAGTGTGGTGCAGTTGGCGATAATGTTGCCTAAAGTGGTGGGTTGGGCTGTTGTACAAATCATTTCTCTTGCCATGTGTGAGCATCACTCCCTTGGGCACCCCCGTGGTACCCGAAGTGTAGCAGATGGTTGCCTTGGAACGGACAATTCAGAACAAATTGAAGTCTCTCTACTCACCAGGTCCTCTGGACTGGGTGGCCGATCGGGCATCGTGGCCACATCCTCGCGTTGGCCCATTGCCTCGAACTCATCGAAAGAAAGCAACTGCACGCCTTGGGAGGCTGCCTCGTCGAGCCACTCGGCGGACAGCTCGTCAGAAGCTGGCGCCATCAGCACAATGTACTTCAGTGATGGACATGCTGCCTTGTGGTCCAACAGACCAGACGCCTTCGCGACCGAGTCGCAAATCTGAACGTCAAAAATGCGGGTCTCCTTGTGCATCCATAAGATATATTTTGATTCACGTGCTTATTTTACTGCTGCTCAATAGTTATTGCTAGGGTTGTTCACTCCCGGTTAATAACCGGGTACCCCGGTTTTCGGTTTTGCCGGTTTTGCTACCCTCGGTTTTCGGTTTCGGT
>VAHH01000790.1:0-20238 GCA_013357305.1 Radopholus similis | reverse complement strand
GCTGCTGGCCTTGGCCTCTGTTTACGCCCAACACGACCCCACTATTTTTGTTCCTCTGCCATTCCAGTGCAGAGAGTCCACCTCTCTCTTTCAACATCGATTCTCTGGTCCCAAAAAGGGAGAAGAAAGGCATTATTTTTTCAAGGCCATTTTTGGTTGGAACGACCAAAATGAGGGATTTTGCACAAAAAATGAACCAAACGAACAGTTGAACAAGGCCGTCGCCGACAATAAAATTTCCGAAACTGCTGCGTGCTGACTGTTTGCACCGATTTTGAGCCAATTCCCGCCATCAGTAAACAGTGTGCTCTCGTTCTCGCCGTCTCAAATGCCACTCCCTTCCCATCACGTCAGTCAGCGATTCGCGTCCACCCCACCATTCCCTTTCGTTGCCTGCCCTTATCTCGTCTCTCTGCCCCCTTTTTTGCTCGCTCAGTTGCTCTTCCATCACATTTTAACGATCGATCAACAACGTAGCGGGCGCCAGCAGTCAGCGCTGGCTGCTTGCTCTCCATCGCCGCCGTTCGTTCGTTTTCTCCACAACCTCACGTTGATACTTGATATTTCTCAATTCAATTAAAAGTGTTGCCAATTAATAATTGCATGTATTTAAATTTGAAATTATTCTGCTCCATTCCTGCCCAGTAGATGTTTTTAGATGTTTTAACGAATAAGCGGTGTGCAGGTAATGAATCAGCTATTGCTCTTCGTTCACTAACGATTCATTTATTTCATTATTTTCCTTTTACCTTTTAAATACATGTAGTATACCTGTGTTTGTCCATTGATTCCAATAATTAACTTTAGTCGTTCCATTTCTTGCCATTTTGCGACGCAAAGGAACAAAGAAGCTGGATCCGTTGCACGCCATTCGGTGTCGCCCTCGAAGCGGGCTGCCACTGGCACTGCTCCGTTTGGCACTGACAATGCTACTGAATGCGCTATGTTCTGACCAACTACAGTTGGGCAAAACGCTAGTCACTTTTGAGAGCGGAGAACAAATAAAAGGTCAATACCTACAAAATCCTCGTATTTCCGTAGTAGGTCATTATGTCATCATTATAGCTGTCGCTGCCTCTGGCGATCTGTTTGCTGTTGCGCTCTCCCATTCGGTCGCTGTATTCCGAGTGCAAGAGCCACCAGCATCGCCGCCAGTTAAACTATGGCAGCTCCAAATGGAGAATGCCGAGCAGACGGTGATCCAACTGAACCTCTTCACCGACAACAATGATGAACCACGGGTCCTGTTCTGTACAGAATCACTTTGCAAGTAAGCATGTCGAGGGAAAATATTCTGACCAAATTATATTTTTCAGGATTTGCCTAATCGATCTCGGCGTTTCCACAACAGTGGCCCCCAACGACGATGGAAAATGTGACACACGTTCATACCCTTTTGGTCCGGTACAGTCACTCAGGACGGTGTTTGATCCAAACCAAGAACGGCTCTTTTTGCGCGCGGTCTTCAACGGTAATTCGAGCGCCGCCGTCGCAGCCATCAATTCGAAGTTGGCCACAATGTTGGAGCTAAAGCCGGCGTTCATCTTTTTAGGGAGAACGGTGACGAAACATTGATTGCCCATGACTACAAGGAGATCACTGAGCACCGGGTGGTGGCCGGTTTTGAGCATGACGGGTACGCCTTCTTTGTGGGAAGTGCTCGGCGCGTGGACTTGCCGCTGAGCGCATACGAAAACGAACAGCGCTATCGAATGGATGTGCGCCTGACGAGGGTTTGCCTGGGAGACGAGAGCCGAAGCAATTTGCTGGGATTGGAGTCGCGCATGGAACTGGTGCTCTCATGCGCGGGACTGGGTCAGTTCCATCATAAATTGATGCCGATCACAGAAATTTGATTAAAATTAGAAGCCACCTAAAAATAAAAAGGAAATTTTTGCAAAAAAGGATTTTATGCCTCAATTAACAGCAAATTGTAATAGATGATCGCTTGTACGCGACTGTTCCACAAATGGCGGTGGCTGCGACTAAAACACTGGATGGGAAGAATCTGCTAGTTGTGGTTGAGAGGGCAGAGAGAAATAAACCACCCACGCAGTTTGTATGTCGCTACTCGCTGGAGGAGCTGAACAGCGCTTTCGAGTATTTATGGACCAGCTGTCAAGGAGTGGAGATCACTTCGAAGGCACAGGGAGTAAGTTTGTTGCTTTGATTCGAAATGGTTGCGAATAATTTTTCAGAAGTGCCAGGGAAGCGAAATGCGCGAACCAGAATGCCACATGTTCTCGTGGGAGATGGAGTCGCGCATTCCGTTGTGCTTTCGGTTCAACTTGGGAGCCACCAGGAAGAAGTTCGCGAACTGCCAGCTGAACTCAACAGACAGTCGCGTGAACCGGAACGGTTGGCTGGAGAACTTCCAGCCCACCAACGGCACAATCATTGCCCACCTGCCGAACGCTCAGTCTTCGCCAATAGTCGCAATTGCCGGCAGCCGAGGCGATGGCAACGCCTTTTGGCTGGCCAAGGCGGATGGAAGTGTGCACAGAGTAAGGGACTAATAAACCTTTCATAATTCTGCTAAACCTAATTCAATTGGGTGCAGTTCGCCGGCGAAGAGCTCCTTCTGTCTCTGGAAGGCTCTCAGTCCACAGCTTTCGGCGCACAGTCGGTAGCCGTGGACGACAAGGGGCTGCATCTGTTGTACCCGTCGGACAGAGAAGTGCCTATGCAATTGTTTGCAACCTTTTACATTTTGTTCCAGCTCCGCCTCGTTTCAACGGGTTGCTCTGGTCTCTACGCTCGTTGTGCGGACATTGCCTGGGCGGATCCCCTGCAGTGTCGCTGGTGCGCCTTCCCGAACAACATCGGACGCACTGTTTCGACACTGGGCAGAGCCGACTTTGTCGACACCTGTCCGGGAGGACATGCACTGAGCAATTGTCCTCCAAATGTGACCGAGGTGAGCTTCAAAACATTGCAAATGTGGTCCACTCCTCAACAGCTAATATTCTTCGTCACTCTCAGGTTATCCGATCCAATGACGGAATAATGATTTACGGTGAGCTGTTGGCCACATTGGGCAGTCTGCAGATCTCACTGTGTGGAGAACAGTGCACCGACCCAATCGTCAAATCCGACATGTAATGAAAAGTGAAACCCAGTGCTCAATTTTTATTTGATGGTTTTTAGGATCCGTTGCAAGATAAAAGACGCCTCATTTGTGCTGGCAAACTGTGCGCACCTTTCGTTGTCCGGCTCATTCGACCAAATCGCAAACTTCTCGCTCACGATTTCAATCAGCGATGGCAAGCCAACAACCGAAGGCGGAGGAGCACATTGGAGTCGCAGGTCTGAAAAATAGAATAGACCAACAAAATTGACCACCGTTTTTAATTCCAGTTACATTCTTCGCGTTATCCTCTTCGTTTGGTGAGCCAAACAACGACATGTGCAATTGATAATACTGTTCTTATCGTTCAGCATTGTGTTGGTGGCTCTGATTGTTCTCGCCTGCTTCTACTGCATTCTCTACCCAAACTACGCAAAGGTGAAGCGCAATTCGTTTTACTAAAAATAACTCAATTTATTCATTAATTTCACAGAGACTAATGGAACTGGGCTTCAACCACCGCGGCACGCGCAGAGGAAGTGAGCCCAAATTGACTGTTTCTTTCCTTCTTTGTTGTTTCCATGCCGTTTCCCTCTATCCTCTGTCTATTGGTTCGTCTTTCATGCGCTGGAATCCGCGCAGTCCCATTGTCCGTTCGCTTCTCCTGTTGGTGCTCTGCTCCTATTCCTCCTATCTCCTGAGTTCACACATCCTTTCCATTTGCCTTTTGCCAGACTCCACGTACACGCCCATTTCCTCAGAAGTGCCGCTCTCCTCCACGGCTCCGTTCGGCTGCGGCACGCGCAGAGGGGACCTCTTCTCGTCGGAGTCCCGATTCTCGGGAATGGAGAAGGAAACACTGCTGGTCAGGCTGCAAGATGGAAGCGAGGTGCCATTCATCGACTGGGAAAGTGCTAAACTGTGGCGCTCCTTTTGTTCAGTTGGATCTCTCCAAAATGGAGCCCATTGGCCAGGGCTACTTCTCCAAGGTGTGCAAAGTGCGCTGTTGGAGCGACTCTGGCGAGAAACAATTTTTCCGTGCAGTCAAGATTCTCAAAGGTTTGACATTCCATTTATTTTATTCAGTTTCAAATAGATAGATCACTTCAGATGGGTCAGCATTCGAACAAGTCGATCTGGAAGTGAACACAATGCGAAGCTGGTGCGATTTTCGGAGTTGGATTCAGTCAGTGTCTGTTCCCCTTTCAGCGAACACCCGAACATTGTGCGCTACATCGACTGCTTCTCGCTGGGCGCGGAGCAACACTTTGGCCTGGGTCTGGTCCACATCGTCATGGAGTACATGGGCGGAAGGGACCTGCACCACTACCTGATCAACTGGCAGAATGTTCGCTCTTTCCCTTTTCCAATAAATGTGCAAATGCTTCAGTCGCCCACCATTGCGGACGCCTTCAACTTCATTCTGCAAATTGCGGACGGAATGGACTACTTGGCGCGCAAGCGCATTGTGCATCGGGATCTGGCCGCGCGCAACTGCATGCTGGACGAGGGGTGCAGCACCGTCAAGATATCCGACTTCGGGCTCTCCCGTTCGCTGACCAAGTTCAAGGGTGCGGAGGACGACCAGTACGAGTACAACTACCTGGGCAGCAACGAAGTGCACCTGCCCTTCCGGTGGACCGCCATCGAGTGTTTTGGCAACGGAAGTCCCAAGGCAAAAATCACCAAATATTTCACATTGTTTCATAAAAATCACTTTCCAGTTTTCCGAGAAAACAGATGTTTGGGCGTTCGGGGTGCTGATGTGGGAGATATTCGCTCGCAATTTGATGCCCTACGGAGACATGAATGTGAGTTAGTGCACAACAAAACCAACAAAACTAATAAACTATTTGTGCCTTTCATTTCCAGACGCAAGAGGTGAAGCGGTTTCTGGAGAGCGGACAGCGGCTTGGGCTGATGCCGAACTGCCCCAATGGGCTTTAGTGAGTCCAGCATTTGGCGAATTCCATCTAATGTCATTAACACAGTGATGCAATGCTTCGATGCTGGGATGTTAACCCGCAGTCGAGAGTGAGGAAATCTGAACCCAAATTTGCATCCATTTGTTTAGCCCACGTTCGCTGAGCTCTACGCGGAGATTGACGACATTTGCAAAGTGATGGAGAGGGAGAACAACCAGTACATGAGGACGGTGTACGCCCCACTCAATGCGGACGACGAATATGAAGCGGTGAGCGGATAGGGGATTTGCCGTGTTCGCACTTTGATTCAATTTTAAGCCTGTGAATTCGATGCATCCCTCCACCTCCAATTCGAATCCGAGTGGCGGCGCATTCATTGGGACAATGTCCAGCACCGCCAGCACCTTGGATATTATCGACCAGCAGCAGGAAGACGTCGCACCCGTTCCCGTTTGATCAAGTGCATTACGGTCGACCAATCTCAGAATTCACACTCTCAGTCATCGCCACGAACGGGTGTAGACGCCACAAAAAGGCAAAGAGCACACAAATTCCTTATTAGATTTTTCATCTATATTTATATCCTACCCACATACCTACCTAACTATTATTATTGCCCTTTGAATTTGTATAATAAACCTTTGCAAATCTTAAATTCTTGAACTGCGGTTTTTCCGTCAGGTCCTTGTGAGAGCGAGTACTATCCAAAAAGTGCTACAAAATACGCTTACTGGATGGACCCAGTAGAACAATGGCTTGCCGCCGGAAGTGGTGATGAATCCCGTATTTTTGAATTCTTTATTTCTTCCCTGGGAGGGCTGTCTACTCTCGCCAACACTTTTCTTCGTACTCCACCATTTGATTCCTGGCGTAGGTCTCTCCTTCTGTTATTACTTATTAGACTCTGGTCATTCGCTTTTTCCATCAGTTCCTGCCACTGCGCGGTCTTCACCTCCAACCGCTTGATGAACCCTCCCAGCTTAGCCTTCAATCCCCAAGCTCACGATGTTCTCTTTCTGAATCTCTTCTGCATTCAGGATTTCTCTTCTTCTTTGATGCGCTCTTGCATCTGGCTACGCTCTTGTTTTTGAAAATTTTGAACCTCTCGAAACTGACAAAAAACGGCCGATGGGGTATTTTCATTTTTCTATAGCAACCATTTATCCTTTTGTTATTACATACATACATGCTCGGATCAGAACCATTGTTTCCATATTTACAGTGCACCAAAATATAAGGACAGACGTGAAAAGTCGATTCTAATTGCACGTAATCCTGTAACTAGGGTGGTATTTATCTTGGACCCGCGCAATGATACACATAACATACATGGTGCGTTCTTGGGCTAATGGTTCGGTCGGGGTAGGGATTCAGCATCCGTTGTGTGGAGGGTTTGAACAATACAATTCATATCTGCGTGGAGAGGAAGACCAAAAAGATTGTTGTGGAAGGATTTAGGTAATTGTCAAACAGAAACAGACAATTAACTTTCAAAAATTGAAGGGATATTTACATTCGGAGAGGTCAACATCTTCCAAATTCCAAAAAGGTCAAAAGCATGGTCTAAGAGAGTGCAAATACAATTACTGCTTTGTAAAACTAGGAGGATTATTTCACTCAGGCTCTGCTAGTTCTTCTCGGAGTGTCCGTTCTGAACAACGCGTTCGCTGCCCAAGGGCTCCTCTTCATCCATGCAAGAGAGTTTCCCGTCAGGGCCTTGAGAGAGCGTGCGCGAGCGAGTTCTATCCAGAAAGCGGTATGAGGCACAGATTGCAAAAATGCGCTTTACCGAATGGACCCGGTAGGACAACGGCTCGCCAAATCGGCGTCAATGAAGCCCGCCTCCAGAGATTTTTCCACCCACAGCTGTGCCAGAGCGTAAGCGGCAGGCAAGTCCAGATAGAGATCGCCAAGTGAGTTGTAAAGACGCTCAAAACCTTTGACAATGCACGATTCGGCCAGAGTCCCATTGTTGTTCAGGTACTAAAATTCCGATTAAGTATTGCTCTTTAAACAAAATATGGACCTTGATCAAGTCCGCGAGATTGGCCATCACCAAATCATGCATCTTCTCTAGCGCAAGAAGTCCGGCCTAAACGGAACAAAACAAAAATTATTTTTATCGTTCATGTTCACACATACCTGGTAAACGAATTCATGGTTGAAGTGCGGAACTTTGAGCTCCTTGAGTCGATGCTCGGCCGATTCCTTGTCGTTGCTTTGCAGATACTCCTTCAGAATCAACTTTTGTTGCTCGGAGAGAATGTTGACGGACTGGAGTCCACCACAAGGAACGGCCTATCGACGTAAAGCGAGTGAATTTTTCAATCGTCAAAAGGGAGAAAACCTTTCCATTCAGCAAGTGGTGATTGTTGGCAAACACAATGGCATCGTCGTAACATTGTCTTTAAAATGAAAATATAAAGTGATCAATAAATGCAACAATACTTGACAAGCGGTTCCTTGTCATCATTCTTGGATGCGAGCAATGAGAGAACGCCGGAAGTGATGATGTTGTTTTCCACCAATTTAGCTATGAAGACGGCGAGCGCTTCTCCAATTTTAGGCAAATCCTTGGCTAATTCCTCCACCGAAGCCACAACTTCCTCAATGACTTCGATGAGCACCTAAATTAAGAAAATTGACTACGTGCTAGTTGGGTAGGAACTCTATAATCTATACCTGCAACGAGATCCACTTGACATTGATCATTTCGTCAATAAGTTTTGCAGAGAGATCAAAACAACCGCAAGCCTGCTCCATACTAACCACGATGATGTCCTTGACCATGCGAAAAACGGTGTCACTGGTAAGGCAGAACTTCTCAAGCGAATCCTTTGAAAAGTTTGTTTTGCTTTATAAATGATAACTGACACCACAAACCATGGTTTCCTTGGTGTTTCCACTCTGCAAATAGTCCCCAAAGATGGCCCTGATCTCTTCTTCGCTGTATTTGCAAACGTAATCAGCGTACTCATCGAACTCATCCTCCGAGTCCGAGCTGGCGTTGTCCGAGTAATGCCCATTGTCAAGTGCCAAATCAATGCAATCAAGACCCAATTCGAAACGAGCTGTTTATTCAAAGTACTTTAATCGTATCTGTACAGTTTGCGTTGAACTTACAATCCTTCTTGATGGAACATCCACTGACTCCTCGGGAACGAGCCTTGCGTTCGGCTCTCCCATTCTTCAAGTTTTTGATCAGATTCTTGTCTATTGCTACTTAAAGTTAAAATTGTAATAGATAATTAGATGGATGATTGGTGGTTTACTCTGCTCGTCAAACGCCTCGCTGATTTTCTTCACCGCATCAGATGGAAGAACACGTGGTGGCTCAATCCCGTTTTCCTTGGCAAAAACAATTTCGGCTTCTAACTCCGGATCCTTAGTTGGTTTGACAGTTGAGTGGTTTCTACGAACAATTTTTTCATTTTTAACATCCATGAGTCGACAAGCGTAAATATAAACTTAATAAATGCAACTTTGGTAATCTAGCAAACTTCTGAAAAAGGAAACAACGAAATGAAAAAGATTTGCAATATACTTATGTATGTTACAGTGGAAATCAGTTAGTTCGAGAACTAAAAAAGTTGGCTATACTTTGGGCTTAGACGTAGGCTAAGCTAAAAACTGATCCAGTGAATTTCATTAGTTTTCAAACTATGTTACTTAACTGCAACATGTACATATATGTAAATTATTGCTGTCAAATCGAATGGGAAAGATGCGCATGTTATTGTTATGGACGCAGTAGCCAGTAGCCAGTGATTGTTGAGGGGTACGGCAGCGCTCTCGAAGTGTACGCAAACGGAAAACAAATGAGATTTAACCCTTGAGCCTTGACTCTGGCTCTAGATACTCTAGTTCCTCCAACGTGACGCGTGACGTTTGACGCAACGCTAACTCGCCAAAGTATCTTCTCTTCTCGTCCTTCTCTTCTCTTCACTTTTATTATGGTTTAAACCTTCATACAATTCTTTTTAAATCACTATGCTAAACTCCAGAAACGCGTAAATTCAAACTTGCGCAACCGAATAGGCTTGGATAAAGCTCAGCTTTCTAAAAATTTTTAATTTTAACACCCTCCCGCGTAGCCGCACCCAAGGCTCTATCAAGTTAACAAAAATAAATTTATATCCACTTTTCCATGTTTAAGATGGCATCTTCTCAACAAAATAACAACCAATCACAGATGTCCCAATATATTCGAGATAAAGCAAACAGGTTGCTTATCAACGTATCATAAAATTGAGATATTTCTAGCTCCTGGAATTAGTCAGGCCCAGGATTTTAATGATAGATTTTAGTCTCAACTCAGTTAATTTTTACAGAACGCGTTTGTCAATCGAAAGTTACTATGCGCAAGCGATGGTCAATATTTCTGAGCGGGAGCAACGCTTGGAAAAGTTGGAACAACAAATCGCAAACGAAGGTGATTGATTATTCGCATAAAGTTGTGCAAAAATTCATTTAATTGAAGGTGTCAGTGAAAAAGAAAAGGAAGAGAGACGGAAAGTACATACCGCCAAAGAGAATGACTTTTTGCGTCAAAAAAGAACCAAGCTTTCCGCAGCCGATTTTCAATCACTGAAGGTACATTAAATTCCATAAATTCATTTTATCTTTGCTCATAAAGGTAATCGGCAGAGGTGCATTTGGAGAGGTAACATGAAAGAATATTCCCATAAATGTTCGGAAAAACGGAGTTGATTGCAGGTACGACTTGTGCAGAAGATTGACACGGGCCATATATATGCGATGAAGATTCTGCGCAAGTCGGAAATGCTGGAGAAAGAACAGGTATGAACTTTTTAAATCAGAACAGATTACAACACAGAGCACTGGATTCAGATCGCCCATGTTCGGGCTGAGCGCGACATTTTATCGGAGGCGGATTGCGAGTGGGTGGTGAAGATGTACTACTCGTTCCAGGACAACATCAACCTGTACCTGGTCATGGAGTTTCTGCCGGGAGGGGACATGATGACGCTTCTGATCAAATACGACCAGCTAACCGAAGAACAGACGCTCTTTTACGTTTCTGAGGCGGCTCTGGCCATTCAGGCCATACACAACCTGAATTTCATCCATCGGGACATAAAGCCGGATAACTTGTTGCTCGACGCAAAGGTAACTTTATTAAGGATGGGTATTCATTTTTTACTGAAAAGAAGTTCAGGGCCACATAAAACTGTCCGATTTCGGTCTGTGCACTGGACTCAAGAAAATCCACCGGACCGAGCTCTACCGGAACTGGCCGACTCAATTGCCAACCGATTTTGTGCCGAAGCCCTTTGAATCGAAGCGAAGGGCCGAAACTTGGAAGAAGAATCGCAGGGCTTATGTGAGAATGGCAGAAACTGTTCGAACAAAAATATGAATGGGTTTAGGCGTTTTCCACAGTGGGCACACCGGACTACATTGCGCCGGAGGTGTTCCAGCCGAACGGATACACCAAGTCCTGCGACTGGTGGAGTCTGGGCGTGATCATGTACGAGATGCTGATCGGTGAGAAGAATGGGCGAGCACTGGTGAACAGAGTCGATGGCTTGTTCAGGCTATCCCCCGTTTTGCTCCGAAACCCCGCAAGAGACGTACCGGAAGGTGATGAACTGGCAGCAGACGCTTGTCTTCCCGCCCGAGATTCCCATTTCTGTGGAGGCCAAAAGCGTATGGACATGGAACGGGGAATTCAAATTGAGACTCCCCTCCACGTTCAGACGATCAAGCGATTCTGTTGCCAAGTGGACAAACGACTGGGCAACCACTCGGGCATTGAGGAGATCAAGCAGTGCCCATTCTTCAAACGCGTCGATTGGCAGCACATAAGGTGTGTGATCATCGATCTTTGTTTGGGCCGTGTGGACCAGCCAATGAGTGCTTCAGGGAATTGCCGTCGCCGATCCGCATCGAAGTCAAGGGCATAGCTGACACGTCCAATTTCGACGACTTCGGCGACGTGGAACTTTCCATTCGTGAGGGAGAACCGTTTGAGCAAATTTCAACGGCCATTTAGCCGGAGTGAAAGATGTCCCGGCCGACGGATCCCCGTCGAACGTTACCGACAAGGGCGAGTTCGTCCACTACACTTTTCAGCGCTTCCAAGGGCTCACACAGCAAAAGAAGTTCGGCAATTGACCGTTCAATTCCCAAAATCGGAGTCGCAAGTTCAAACCGAGAAGGTGCATCTTTCAAGATTATAATTGTACACACACATTATTGTAATAAATTTCTAATATAAACCCAAATTCGAATAAAATATTGAGCAACATCTGCCGAAGTTTGAACTGGTTTCCACATTTGAATGGGGCGCAGATTAGGATCAGTAGGTGGCGACCATCATTTTGGTGGCGCTGGTTTTGGCCACTCAAGGTCAACGCTTTGAAAATGAGCAGCGCCTGAGTTGGTCGAATTTGGGTCGGGGAACGGACTCTGGGCATAGACACTCTTCGCCCATTTTGATGAATCTGCGTTTGGAGGAGAGACTGGTTATCTGCAATAGTATTCTCCTCTCCACTCTCCACTTTTAGCATTCCCACCTTTGACAATTCTTGCCATTCACAAAATTGAAATTTATCCCATTCATTTCCCGTTCTGGCGTCCGCTCTCGTTCCCTTATACGGATGCTGCGTGTGGCCATTTGCCTTAATTAGTCTGCTGTCTAGTGCATTCCTAATTCGTTTGTTTTTATGGGAATTTGCAAATTGCCCTTATACCTTATTTCTTATTTGCATAACTCAAAAATAGAAAAAATTCCCCTTTTTTGCTTTGAACAAAAATTAAAGTGAAATTCCATTGCTTTGACTTAGGTAATCAATCCATTTACCCGCAAAACCAATCAACCCTCCCTTTCCCTGTCTCTCCATCCATCCACCCACCAGCCATACCTTTGGTTTTTACCCACTTCTCCGAGGCATAATTGTACCTAATCGACAACCCCACCAGTCAGTGGTCGTCATTATATATTAGCAACTCTTGTGTTCTCCGCTGCTGCAATTTTTGCGGCGCGAACCGCAGCGGCAAGCAGCTTTTGGAGCAACAAAAGTGCGAGCAGTCTGGAATCGTTGTGAACGGACGGGAGAGCCGAGACAGGAGAAGAGCAGGAGAGCGAGCACAGGGGATCAGGCTAGAGCTAGAGCCGAGGGAAAGTCCGAGATTGAGCGGTGGCCGATGGGAGGGAGTGCTCTCGGCTCTCGGGATCCCCTCCCCAGTCCCACCGGTCCCCACCGGTCAAATCCCTCCCATTGATTGCGCTCTCCGCCAATTCGAGGAGCAACCCCTCCGTCCCTCCCCCACTTCCTTTTTGTGCGCCTTCTGCACCATGCGCCCATTGCACAATCACTTTGCGCACTAGCCCACTTGACGGCCACATAGAGAGAGAGTCTCAATTTGCTTAGTTGGGTCAGCCACGCGTCTCTCCACTTCCTCCCCATCAACAACGACCCGCGTAATTCTTCCACAAATTGGTCAATGTTTTGTTTGGCCAACGACAAACCGTCAGCGTCGGACTAGTTGGCGCACAGGATATGCTGTCGCTGCTCTCCCTCCTGCTTGCATCCGGCACTGTGCTTCGTGCCGACACGGAGCGATGGACGCCCAAGGTACATAGACATAGATGCGTAGGAATGGAATTCGGGACGCCTTCGTGTCATTTGCACAGGTCTATCCAAACCCGCGGCGGAACTTCACCGCCTGCAACACCTGGGAGAACTCCACTCTGTGCGACCCGGACCACATCCTGACGGACCAATGGCGAGCCCAGATCAACGAAAACATGCAGAAGCAGATGCAGAGTAAGACCCCTCGCCTTGTCGATTGGGTGGATGGGCTATTTATTGACTGATTCCGTCGCAAAACAGGGCTCACCGAGGCGAATGTGCCTTTGGCTGACAAGGCGCCCGCAGAGTGCGCCAACAGAACGGAGGGAGTCACCATATACGTGCTGCTTGCAAAGCGCATCTGGACGCCGAACAATCAAACCATCACGGGCAACGACTTGGTAACGGTGGATCATACATTGGCGATTGTTTTGTGTCCAGACTGCGTTTGGCGACGAGTTGGCCCAGCAGTACGGGCTGAACGAGTTGCCGTGCAAAACGTTCCTGCTGCTCATTGGCATCGAGGCGGCGAAGTTGGCCTATGTCAGGGTCAGCAAACGACGCACAAACATTGGCTAATGTGTTTGCCATTCCAGACGGGAAAGGACCTGAAGTTGCCGGCGGACCTGATGCAGCGGGTGTTCCACGAGTACAAACTGTTCAACGCCAAGAATTTCATGGCCGGCCTCAACAAGATTGTGGACGAAATCGGCGAGCAAATGTCCGACCCGTTCAAGGTGCAAATTCAGAATTCGCGTGAATAACTTGTTTGTTTGTTTGTTTGTTTTGCAGAACCGTGCAAAGACAACGGCCAGCACCCGGCTGAACGCCACTTCGACGGCCACTGAGTCCTCGTCCACCACGCTGGCCGAGATTGTGGCCGGGCTGATGGAGAAGAACGAAGGCAATCGGACAGTGCAGAGTGGCGGGCGGGAACAGCGGCAGGAGCAGCGCAGTGTGGACGGGGAGGCACACTCTGCGGACGGACGCCACAACAACGGTCGAGGGGCGACAGCACCGTGGTGGGTTGCCCACCCAACCACCAACAACGAGGACACCCTGTGCCGCCCAGGTGGATGTTCCTCTCGATGGGCAGCGCCATCCTGATCGCGTTCGGCTCGCTGGCCATTCTGGCGTTCACCCAGCAAAAGAGACGGCGAGAGTGGCTCAAGAGTGGCGCAAGGCAACTCCAACTGCGCCCCGCCAGAAACATCGACGGCCCACATTTACCGCCGCCGCTCAGAATGGTCGACGAAAAACAACCCCCAAACGGGCGATTCGACGTCAATTTGGTTGAATCGCTTGGCACGGGCGACTGGTCGAGAAGAATGGTGCGGACAACCGGGGCACAAGGAGAAGAAGAAGTCGCGACGCTGGGGGCGAACACAAAGGAGTAGGCTTTGGATTTGGGCGCCCGACTCAGGTCAAGTTTTGAGTCCCGTCGTGGAATCTTTCAGAGAAACTGTCGGACAATCAGGAGAGGAGGCTGGAGAAGCGGCGGACGGAACAGAGCTCCCAGTCCCCGCGGAGGAGGAGGAATCGGACTTGACGAGCTGTTCCACGCTAGAGATGGCCACGGGGACGTGTCCAAGGCCGCAGCAGCAGAGTGCCCGAGTGCACATTGGCGCTGCAGAGCTGGAAACCGATGTGGTGGTCACGGCGGAAGGGGGAAAAGAAACGGCGGGGCAAAAGAGGCAAAAGTGATGATGAATGGGTTGGGCCGAACAGAACTCTGATTGATTGATTGCTGAAAAGCCGTGTGTGCCAATATTGTGAGAGATCGCGCTAAAGATCACAACAAAACGAAAAGCAGCCCGGTGCACTGGTGTTCTCCGCCCGCCTCCACTCCTGCGGTGCACACTGCTCAGAAGGAGCCCTTGAAGATGCTGGCGCACAGCTTCCACCGGCTGAACCGAATAAATGCCGATTGCACTGTCTGCCCGGAGTGGTCCCTGCACTCACCAGGGTGTCGGCGTGTACTGGTCCGAGGCCAGACGGAACATCTTCTTCGGCCGGTCCACCGTCCTTCGCTGTCTCCACACCAGCGGCACAAACTGCTGCTGCTGCAGGTCTTCGGCCGCCGTCTCGTCCTGATCCTGCCCCATGGGCACTGCGACAATTTCGGAAACCTGCGGCTGCTGGGGCAGATACTGCCGCAGCAGTAGGTTGCGCAAGAACAGGTCCTCATCCTGAGGGGAGGGAACGGACCAATTTCTGGGCAGAGCCATCCGTGGACCGACCACTCTGCTGGGACTGGCCTCCAGACTGGCGATGAGCGTGGCCAACAGCACGGTCAGCAGCAGGGGCACAGAGACGATATGCGACGACGAAGAGGTGGTGGTTGCAGGGGACATGTCGGTTGTTGGCGGTGAGAGTCGGTTTCGAGTGGCGGCACTGCAGCTGCTCTTCTGGGCCAAACAAGTGTATTTTGTTTGCCAAAAACGGAAGTGAGTGAATGAAAGCGCCAAATGGCGGGGGAGGGCGGACCGAATTGGTAATTTGTTTTGCACCGGGCACTGGAAATGGCGATGCGCTAATTAATAAGTGGGCGGGCACATCCATCCTCTCTGGGGGAACGGCAAAAAGGCAAAAACACCCGAATTGGAAGGGAATTAAATGACTATGCAACTCGCAGTCCAGAGAGCGGCGGCAGCGGAATGACGAGGGCGGCAGCAAAAGTGAGTAGGAGGGAAAGTTGCGAACGCCTGCTGCCTCTCACATGTGTCCGAGACAGTCTGAGGGGGCGGCCCATTTTCGGATTAGGCAAATTGAAAAGATTTGCAGAGAGATCGTGAGGTCGCAAGACAGCGGCGGATGGGGGATTAAAAACGCTTTGAAAGGTTGCACCTCGAAAAGTGCTCCTAAATTGCAGAAAAGTCGGAGGCGGATAAGAAGGCAGAGGGACTTTGCCTTTTGCGGAAAGGATCAGAGAAAGTGTGCCCAAAATGTAATAATGTGCAATTTCCTTTGTCCTCTCAACATTATTTATGATTGTGGGATGTGGGTTCAGGTCCGGTCGGAAATGAAAGCGAATAAATCGGGCAAGCGGATATGGACGGGGAGAAGAGTGGTGGGCACTGATGAACTGGTGATTAGTGACTCCGCTTCTGTCCTTCCGCCCCCAGCAGAGGACGAAGAACGCCCCTTATAAGTATGTGCCGATGATGAGATCTGCTTCTGCTTCCGCTTCCGCCGGACCCGTAGGCGGCAATTCCCGTAATTTGGCTCGTTAGGGGTGTGTTGTGCTCCTCCGGCCGGGGCCAGACCGGACGTCAACCCCGGGCGTGATAAAAATGGCCCAAAGGCCCTGTCCGTGCCCTTTGGGCCCAACTTTTTCATCATCAGAAATGGGCAGACCGGGGATGACGGTGGGGCTGGGCCCTTTTGGTCGCGCCTAATTGGATGGATTGGCCCCGCACACACAAGAATACGGGGTGCGGAGGGCGCTGGTTCCCCGCGGGATTGCTGCACCTTTTTGGACGCGCAAAAAAGAACATCTTTTTGGGCATTTTAATTGGGTGGGGCAAAAAATGAGCGGAGGGCACAGGCCAATTGGCGTGCAAGTGCCCAGGACAGGACAGCGGAGGGCAAAGAACCGACCCAATAATAGGACGGAGACCACAACCTGGGCCGGTGCAGATCACTTCATCATGCCTGTGGGTTACCGTTTTCGTGCGCCGAATCTATTTTAAAGCGCCAAAAAACGGCAACTACAATATGCGCGATTATTTTACTGCAAGTTCTGACGTCACGATCGTGACGTCAGAACTTGCAGTAAAATAAAATAATCGCGCATATTGTAGTACGGCATTTCCGCATTGTGCCGCCGTTTTTATTGCCAAGATTGAATGAACAAAACGTGTTGCGCCAAATTAGCCGCTGCCGCTATTTGCGGCCCCACACGCACAGATTTGGCACATTTGCTCATCAATCTCCGTCAGGCCTTCCCGCCCTCCGTGACGCCCCCAAATGACGAACATTCCGCTGGTGGGGCGCTTATTTTGGCATTTTCCGCCGAAAAAATTAGTGCCGAAAGTGCGAATTTGCAGAACCGACGGCGTCCAGCTGCCGCTAATATGGCTAATGAATTCCCCCAGTGCCGCCGAACTTTCTCTTTCAAAGTGATTTCTGTAAATCCCGTTGGGCACTTTTTCGGGAACACGGAATCGGGGGAACGGGAAATTGGACATTAATTGCGCGCCCAATTTGCCGGAACGGGAAATGGCGCCACCAAATGGGAATTGAATGAAGAAAGGGAGTTATTGGGCTCACGTGAGTTCATTTGATTTCAAAAATATGGCACAGGGACACGCAAATGGCACAGGTTGAATAATGGGGTGGCCACTGCCCCACTCCGGTCGAGGCATTTGGGGGACACAGAACGATGCGAATGGAATGTCCATTCTTCGGGGGGAGGGAATGGCTAACGAACAAACCATTCTTCGGAGGCTGTGGGGCCGCCAGACGGCACAAAACAATATTTATGCCCCGCTGCAGCGACATTTGAACTTTGGAAGTTGGGAATTTGTCATCTCCGGCACAGCCAGTCAGCAGTCCTCAGTCCCTGTTTCGTTTCCGGCTTTAATGGGGAATCCCCCGGGAGGACGGGGCAAGACCAAAAATGGGGGCGGGGGCCGCAGCAGCAGCAGCAGACGAAAAGTGGGCGAATTCGGTTACGTCTGTGGGCCTTAAAAGCCGTGATGGGCACACCCCCAGTGGACAGCTGAAACACCCGTTTGGCTCAATCGGCGACATTTGTCCAAATGAGTGGATGACGCACTGTCCGACGTAACGGACGACAGGTGCCGATGTGATTGATGTCTGTTGTGGTGCTCCGAACGTCAAAAGGCGTCGGAAGTAGTGCGCAAGGGCGGAAATGCGCGAGGGAAGGCGCTTTTCGCGAAATCGGGCATTCGTTTGAATGCTTTTTCGAACGGTCAACACGAAAAGTGGAGGCGGACAGCAAAGACAGACGGACGGGCGGAGGGTGCTAATTGGGAATTCCACTCATCAATGTCTGATGAGCTCGTTTCGGGAAGACGCTTCGCTCCAATTTGATGACCTTCCGCTCCGAGATGGTTTGTTCATAAATGGAGCAGAGGCCGCCAGCATTTTCTTTTGACTCATTACAGGGCTGAAAGCGTGGTCGGCCGAAATTGACCCAACAACTCCATACAGCTGTCGCAGCGCATTTAATGGAACAAAAATGCTAAAAATAAGGGCAGAAAACCATACAAATCACTGGGATAAAAATGGTTTATTTATGTATTTTAAAGTAAAATCTAGAAAATCTCGGTTTCGATGCAACAATACAAATCAAAGTGACACTGACTGGTCAAAGAGCGCATAGTATATATGTTAGACACCATACAAACAGAGGAGTCATGGTTTGAGAAGAACAAACGGTAGTGGAAAATAACAAGTAACAAGCCCTGGATGTGGATGAGGAGGCAAGAACAGCGTAACTGAGCTTTACTCGAGAAAATGCACGGTGAGTCCACTATCATAACGGGCGAAGATTTCTTCGAACGCGCACTTGAAATCGGTCAATGGAATCGTTGTAGCCTCGTATTTTTCAGTTTTTGGCAGATGGACAACCGCAGGCAATTCCAAACGTTGACCGGGAGAGGGCAATTGCCGGTGAACCTTGCGGCTCACGCACTTTTTCATCAAATTGAGCCTTTTTCACCGCCAAACCGATCCAATAAGACGGCCCCCGGCATAGGCTTCTCCATTTTCATCTTGTCGTATTCCTCTTCCTGCTCAGGTGAGAGTTTCAGCTTCTCCTTCTCCTCCTGTCTATCTTTTTTTCTTTCTCGTCCAATTTCCGTGCTTCTTCTTTCAACGAGTCAATGAGATTCCTGGCCAGTGTTGGGCCAGCCTGCCGCTCCAGGTTGCAAATGCGACTTTCCATCTCTCGCATCTCTTTATTCATCTCTCGCATCGCCTTCCTGTCCTCTTCTCGGTCCTTCTTCAGTTGGATAATCTCCTCTTCTATTACACCGTACGTTTCTCGAAAATAGACACAATGGCGATTAGGGCACAGCGGCGATGTCTAGAAGCCAAATTTGTTCTTATTTTAATTGGATAATTGCAGTATAATTTAAAAATTGGTTACATTTCATATCTTATCTTAATTCTGCCGAAAACTCGGTTTTCACTGATCTTACCTTGGGTGTGATTGTCGAAGATGAGCCATTTTGATTCTGAAAAGATGTCTGTATTTTTGCACCAAACATTTTATCGATATTTACATTGGTATGTTGCTTATCAAGATCCACCACCGGTTTGTTGTTTCTTCCTTTCGGTTTCTTCTTGTTATTCCTCATCGTTTTCTTTGAATCTTCGTTATCCATTTCCTCGCGCAATTGAAACAAATGTGAGCATAACCACGAAACTCGAATTTACCCTATTTTGGTAACGCCTTTCCTGTTCTTGTTGTCTAAGCGCTTTTTCTCCTCCACAATGCGCTGCCTTTCTTTCACTTCTTTCTGAATGTCTGGCAGCGCTGGCTAAAATATAATAATTTTGAAATCATTCTTTAACTTCACCAGCCAGCCTCTAACTCTGCAAAGAATTCCGATCGTTCAATCCAAGCAGTCAGTTCGAATAAACGGCTATAAATGAGAATCCTTTTGTCAACGTGAAATTTTGTTTTTCTGCCTTATACTGTAGTGGTAATTGACCATGAAGAGGATGTGAATAGGAAGAATTGGATAATGAAGATGATAAAAATACGGTTGACGAAGAGGAAGAATGATGAAGAAGAATTTGAAGATTTCGATAATGGCTCAGCACAGTCAGATGCTACCCACTACGTTTATAACTGAGGATAAAATTTTATTGATTGAATGGTGAGAGTAAAATCGATCCTATGATTAGTAAATAAATATGGAGAATGCGGAATAGAATGATACCAAGCTTGCTGTGCCAAATACAGCGCTTCATCGCTAAAATTTATTTCAAAGTTCCAGCTAGGTAGGTATATTAAAAGCAGTGTTTGAGTGAAGTCACTTTAGAGGGGTCACAGTGACAGTGATAGTGACAGTGACGTCACTGTGATCACTTTCACACCCCATTTTCCAATTTTCAATGGCAGGCCACTGTGCAAACGGTTTGAAATTATTTCGTTTGGCATAATGATGTCATACTTCCGCTGGTACACGAAACGTCCCAGGCACGAAACGTCCCGGGCACGAAATGTCCCGGGCACGAAACGTCCCGCTTCAGTAAATGCACGAAATGTCCCCCTATATATCTTTTTGCCAAATGATAAAATATCTAAATATCCCATTACTTTGCCATTGTCCAACTCGAGATCGTTTTAGAGATAGGATAGAGTTGTGGTTGTGGAATTATTCATTGATTTACAATTGGACAATTTTTAGCTTTTTTGCTAATCATCATCTAAATTGTACAATGCAACCGCCCCCCGGACAAAGCTTGCTCCGCAATCGAATTGAAGCCCAACAAAAAAGCAGGAAGCGGAGATGTTTAGCAGAGATAACCAATGAAGATGAACAGGGGGAGTTGGACAACGACAGTGACAGTGAAGATGCAGAAGCATTTATTGGGGACGCTGACGAACCGGAACACGAAGAAGCAATCGACGAGGAAAACGGCACAGATGAAGTACATCAGCAGATGC
>VAHH01000789.1:0-20252 GCA_013357305.1 Radopholus similis | reverse complement strand
AGGCTTTTTTTGTGCGTTAGGCTTTTTCATGTACTTTAGGCGCTGCTCCAAAAAAACCCGGTTACTCACCCAAGGCGTATAGTGGTTACAGGCGTTTTTAACTAGCCGCGATAGCGGCTAGTTAAATTAAATGGGACCAATAAAATTGTGCATTTTGCAGCGGCAGCCGCTCAACCATCGGACTTGGACATTTTCGGCTTCGGGGCGTCTGAACCCGCTCCATCTTCAAACGCCGCAAGCATTTTCGACTCGACTTCTATGTTCGGCGCTCACCCCGCCGCCCCAGCAGCCACCGCCTCGTCCGCAGTTTCGTCCCTGGACCAAATATTCGGATCGGCCAGCGCTCCTTCGCCGCCCCAACCCACGATGCAGCCACAGCTTAGCGATTTATTCGGGGTCGGATTGGGCACTCCAACGGGCGTACAGCAGTTCCAACCGGCCAGTGCGTACGTCTCTCCCTACGAGGTGACCGAAACAACACACCACCGGACGCAAGGAAGCCCATCCGTTCCAGACTTGGCTGGATGCAATGAAAGGAAAGGGAATGCAGATCGAGGGCCGCTGGGTGCGTCGTGGCGGTCGTATAGTTGCCGAGATGAACCTGAGCAACAAGGCGCTGCAGCCACTGAACGGCTTTGCCATCCAGTTCAACGGGAACAGGTCTGTCCGATGTGCTTTATTGGGTCTTCAAAAATTCACTGGTCTGACCATTGCAGTTTTGGCCTTGTCCCCTCTGAGCCATTGAACTGTGCGCCCATTTTCCCCAACATGTCCGCCAGCGTCTCTCTTCCCTGCAACACCGGGGGACCCGTCCAGAGAATGGAGCCGCTCACCAACCTACAGGTCGAATTGGCTTCGAACCCCTTTCTGAGGGTCGTTATTTGCAGATTGCGGTTAAAAATAACGTGGACGTGTTCTATTTCGCGGTTGTCGGTACTTAAAATATTTCAGTTCATTCAACCAATTCCGATCACAACACAATGTTTTGAGTTCCGCTGATCGTCTACTTTGAGGAGAGCGGCCAGATGGACAAGCGCGACTTCTTGCAGTTGTGGAAGGAGATACCGGAGCAGAACGAAGTGCAGTTCACGCTCCAGAACAGCAAGAACCTGACGGCGGGTGAGAGGCAACGTTCAGTCAGATGTTGCTGATCGGCAACCTTCAGATGAGATCTGCGCCCTTTTGCAGCAGAACAACGTGTTCACAGTTGCGCGTCGCACAGTGGATGGACAGGAGCTGCTCTATCATAGGCAAGCGAGGGAAGACGGCGCAACAAGCGGAAGAGGGTCGATTTCAGCATTAAGTACACGAACCAGGTGTACATCCTCTCGGAACTGAAGATGCAGCAGGGCAACCCCACACTGACTGTGAGGGCTGACACCCAAAAAGCATTCCCTAACCCCTGTTTCAGCTCTCGCTGAAATCGCGCCATCTCAGCGCCATTGCCAATCTGAACGAGAACTACCAGTTGCTTCTGAACTCGGCCCCCGGAAAAGTGTGAAAGGGGAATTTGTGGGAAAAGCGCATAAACCCCTATTTTAATGTGTTGTGAATGGATGGACCAACAAAACGTCATCTCCATAAATTATCCTAATTTCATAGCACAGACATTGTGAAATCATTTTTTGCGGTAATTTCTAATAAACCCTTTTCGAAACCGGTTCCCAGCAACCAACAGGGCCATTCATTCTCCCGAGCGACTTAATTACGGCGCCACAGTCCAGACTCCGAGTTTGTCCAGAATTCGGGCGATGCTCCCTGGGAAACGCCACTTCCCCTCGGCCCAATTCCGCTCTAATTGTCATGCGAGGAACAAGAGAATGAATGGCAAAAGGGAACGAATGTGCCTGCCGAAAAAGGCTTTGACACCAAAACTCAAGTCCCTCTTTTTGGCTTTGGCCCACTTGAAAAAGCGACTAAAAAAATATTTGCACAGAAAAATGCGTGTTATCCGGTGTATTTGCCTCTCCTCCAGGAAGCGCCTTTCCCATTTCCGCGCCATACATGAGTATAAACACGTTCATTTGATTAGTCGCTTTGCATCGACGTCAAGTCGCGGCTCCTCTTCCCCCTCCCCTCGGATCCCTCCCTGTCCATTACTTTAGCAGTGCTTTCCTCGTCAGTCAGTCGTCTACCTAATATATTAGAACAATGTTTTGGACTCCGACCGAATCATTGCTCCATTTTGGCACAGCTCCTCCTTGGTTGTGGACGATTAGATTTGCCTCAGTCCCAAGCACCAGAGATAATCAAATCCATGCATTCTTACGCATTGGCCCATTGCTTCCGCTTCCATCCGGATACATTATTTTTTGAACCGTGAAATTGAATCCTGTCCTTCGGCATTTGGCAAAAAATGATTGGCCAGAACATTAAAAATGCAAAAGCAATCAGTAAATAAATGCAAATTTGAACGGCCGTCCATCAGTTGGCCGAACAGCGCCACTAAAACACGGGCATTCTCGCCGCAGCACACCTCTTCCGCCGTACGTATTCTGTCCGCCGGAATATGCGCCCATTTGCCCTGAGGGCCATTTGCATTTTGTTTCGGAATTCGAAATGAATTTCCAAGCGTCTGTCTATTGCGCGGAATCCCGCACATTTTGGCCTCCAGTTCTATCGTTTCTGTCCTTCCTCCGCCAGTCCCATTTCCGGGGAACATCATTATCCCCATCCGTTCCGCCCCTTCCAATATGTCCTCCGCCGTTGTGGTCGTCCTGGGCTTGTCGCCTCTGCCGGAAATTTGCAAATCGAGGCCCCAGAGTGGAGGAGGCCTCCATTTGGGTCCGCATTGGGGCAGCAGCGAGGACTTCCCCTTTCCCTTCTTCCGCGCCTCTTGCCCCCTCCATGTGCCGCCCTTCCTTTTGCCCTCTTCCCCGTCATTCCCAATTTGGCGGAAAATGTCGCCCTCTGGGGGAAGGGCCAGATTTTCATGGACCCCTAATTGGCTCCGAGTCTGCGGAAAGGCGGGGCCCAACCCAAAACACCCGGCAGTCAGTCTGCTCTGCTGGCCAGATTGCTGTTTCCCTCCCCGGAACGAATAAAAGTTCCCCTGATTCCTGCAACTCGAAGTGAGCACTTCTGACGTGTTTCCGGCTTATGAGCAGATTTGTTCGTAATCCAAAGAACACTTCTCTGGATAAAATTCCCGCGAGCGAAAAAAACGCGGATTAGGGGAGAAAGGAATGGCGCAAAATAAAATGCAAAAATGTGCCCAAATGAACAAACTGGCGAGGCAAGGGCAGAAGCGGCACATCAAATTGGCCCTTTCTTCTGCCCTAATCCAGTCCCGTTTCGATTTCCCGCTCTCTGAGATGTCTGATTGGGCCTTTCCACCGAAAATAGAAACAGTGTTACTCGCATTGTTCCACCACTTTTCTCACCCAAATGGCCTTGATCTGTCCCACATCACCATTCCCAGAATAGCGAATGCACCCCGAATGAGAGTAGTTTCTGCAACAATTAAAGCCGTAATCCGGATTTGGGGCTCTCCCGGATTTTTTGGCTGTTTTAGGCGTCGACCTAATCCGGGGAGTGAAGCCAGGAATGGGTGTCCCGCCAGAGTGATGTCGTCGTTGGCCCACGAGTTTCGCTTTTCGAGCTAATCTCGAATCAATCTCTGTTCCGCCCAAAGGATTCGGAGAGCCCAACTCTGGGCACTTCGGTCCATTTTATCCGTTTGCATTTGACCCACGACCAAACGCCACTCGCAGCAATTCCCCCGTTCGCTTGTTCCCATTCGAGTCGAATTCCAAAGGGTTTACCTCCGTTTTTGAAAGCCAACTGCCCGTTGAAAATCCCGTCTGCAGGACAGAAATCGGATATCCTCACACTTTTTGCGGTCAGCTGTCACCAACTGTGGGGCTCTTTTTGAGGCGCAAGATCACCAAACGGCCATTTCCTCATTCGAATACCGAAGCCATTCGGTGACTGCTCCGATAGCCAATTCCCCACACAGTTTTTGTTTGTTGCTTCCGCCCAGTTCACCACAAACACCAACAGAAACAGACACTTTTCAGTGTTTTAATCCGAAAAGGGTCCCCTTCACTTTGGTTTTGGCGAACAAATGTGTGCTCAAAATTGCGCTTTAGGAGCCGAATTTCGGCGGGCGGAGGGCGACTTGAGGAATGCTTTTGGGGCGCCACGAATTAATTGCCCCTGCAGGCCTTCGTGTCGTGCAATTATTAATCAGAACAAAGCGCCGCCACTTTTTGCTTTGTGGGAATCGGGAGGCAGAGAGAGCATTCGAAACCGCTGGCCGACGCCCAGCAGAACGTGCCCCCAGCCCAACAAAGAAGCCCTCCGGTGCACTTTCGTCCGCTCCAGAATGGAAGCAGGAGAAGGGAAGGGAGTTGCCCCGGGAGGCGACACTTTGTTTTTGCGAAATTCTGAAAAGGCTCCGCATTGTTTACGCCAGGGACTGGGAAATTGCGGGGATTAGGCCGCCGGTTTGGCGCCGGGCGCTTTTTTCTGTCTGGCTGTCTCCGCCACTCGCGGCAGAACATCCGAACGGCGCATGAATCGACCGCCTTCTTCCAACCCCCAACGGATAGGCAAAACAATAGGTACATGCACCTATCCCACCTCACCACCACCACTCTTCTTTCCCCCCAAATATTTCTGTGCCGGCCGCTAATCATTCCGTGTTGGCACTCAAAACAAACAAAACTTGTGTGGAGCATTCCGCGTAAAGGGGCACATCCACGGCAATTAAATTTCCACACAGAACACCTCCGATTGATTGGCCAATTATTCAATTCCCCGCCACAAGGGCAAAAGGGCTTCGTCTGCCCTCACCTTCCGATTTGATTAATACTTATTTCGCAAATGCCAGCCCATTTGGCTCTTATAAGCTATAACTCCGAATCCCCGACTTGCCCCAGTTTTGGGGGAATCCCCAAATCATAATCCTCTCCCCTCTCTTTGCTGCCTCATGCCCAACTCCGGTTGAAACAGACATTTGTTGCCAACCTCCTAGTCAACCATAGTCCACTACTTAGTGTTTCCCTCCCATTCCCCCATTCCCTAAAATATTATTTTGCGGAGAATGGGTAAAATAAAAAACACTCCCGCTCCGCCAAAACGATTGTGGCACATTTCGGCGTCAGTGTGATTTACGGCTTTTATGCGCCGCAATTTTGAGGCGTTTCGCATACCTACATGTGTCCGGGGCAGGGCAAATGTGGGTGCGGTAGAACATTTGGGTGCGGGCATTCCCTCCGTTCTCCCGGTGGCACCCAAACGTATGTATTTAGTATCGTTTGCCCCTCCACTTGCCCTCTTCTCGCCGCATTTTTAATTCGCTTCCTCCGCTCCAACCCCCAGCGGCGGACTTACTTCCGAGTTCAGGCAGACAAGAATCTATTTAACGTTTCATTTCGACTTGCGCACTCTCCAAGGTCCGGCAGTTGGGTTGGGTTGGCCGTCGGGAGGGGGAGGACAAGTTGGCCGTTGTCATTCAATTTGCGCCCTCTGAACAACAACCGCCTAACGGCCACTAATTGAGTCAGTGCGAGTGCCCCGTTCGCCGACTCGAGTGCCAAAAATCGAGCAGATTCGAGGCGACAGTCATTCGGTTTGGCACTTCCACTGGGTCCCTTTGCCTGCATTTCCCATTCCCACGACCTGCGAGTGTTCCCATTCCGGACAAACAGCCGACTGGGCACTGTTCCAGACTCAAGACGCTGTCCCTCCACCGCCACTCTCCCCCAATGGGCCGCCCTTCCCCCGCCCTGCTGTGACCAAATGACCGTTGGGCCCGTCCACCTTGTGCTGCCGCTGCTTCTCGCGCTCGCGCGGCTTCTGGTCGCCTCGCCGCGGCAAGTGGTCGTGCCCGGCAACATCATTCTGGGCGGCCTGTTCCCCATCCACGCGGGCAGGAATTCGAACAGTTCCAACGGCTCCTCGCTGTGCGGTCGCATCAAGGCGGACCAGGGAGTGCAGAGAATGGCGAGAGCAGAGGAAGAGTGTGGCCTTGTTTCACTTGCATTTCGCTCAGGTGGCCATGCTGTTCTCGCTGGAAGCCATCAACCGCAGGTTTGGACAGGACCGTTCCAATGTCTCACTCATCCCGCAGTCCTCGGCTACTGCCCGGCCTTCGTTTGGGGGCGCAGATTTTGGACACCTGGTCAGCCCAGACCGTTTCTCCGCCACGTTTGGGGTTTCAGTTCGGTGGAGACGCACGCCCTGGAGCAGAGTCTGGAGTTCATCAAGTCGGTCCGGCTGGGCTGTGCCGACGAGGAGAGGGCGCTGGAGCTGGCCGGCCAGTCGAAGGAGTCCCAGAGCCAGCTGCTGGAGCAGCCCATCCGGCGCAAGAAGATCAGCGCCGTCATTGGGGCGGCCTCTTCGCAAGTAGGACTGGGTCCGGGAGCAAAGGGACCTCCTTCTCCCCACAGGTGTCGGTGATGGTCGCCTCAATGCTGCAGCTGTTCAAGATCCCCATGCTCAGCTACTCCTCCACGGGCGTGGACCTGAGCGAGAAACCCAGGCATTCCCCGGCAAAAAGTGTTCCATCTCATTTGGTCCAGATTTGCCTATTTTTCGCGTGTTGTACCGCCGGACAACCTGCAGGCGAAGGCAATGGCCCACTTGGTCAGTGGGGCAGGGCAACAAAAGGCCGACCCGATTGGCCCGTTTGAGGTGGCGCAAATGGGCTGGAACTACGTGCACGCGATCGCGGACACGGGCAGCTACGGGGAGCGGGGCATGGACAGCTTCCGGGCGGCGGCCACCGAGCTGGGCATCTGCATCGACGGGGACGTGCACAAAATCAGCAGGCGCTGGACCGACGGACAGTTCGAGTGGGAGGGGAAGGGAGGGGTCCGATCCGTCCGAATGCCGTCTGGTGCAGGGAACTGCTGATCCGGATGCGGCACTCCAAGGCCCGGGGCGTGGTGATGTTCGTGGACGAGGACAACCTGCGCCGCTTTCTGCACAACTTGCGCCGTCTCGCCGAGGGCTCTGAGCACCCCGAGCTGCGCAACTATTTCTGGTGGGCCAGTCCCTTCGGCAGCACTGTTTGTTTGATCTTCAGGTTCGTGGCCAGCGACAGCTGGGGCATGAAGGGCTCCGTGGTGAAGGGCTTCGAGCAGATCGTGAGCGGCGCCATCACAGTGGCGCCGAAGGTCCGCTTCCTGAAAGGTCCGTCCGCCGCTCTCTCCTCCCCCCTCCCCGTTCCATCTTCCCACGGGACAAGAGGGCCAATATTCCCGTTGCCCTTCCGCGTCCATATTTCGCCGCTAAATATCGGAAAACGCATCAAATTTCCGCTCCCTCTTTTATTCGTTCAATGAACGCTGAGGGCAGTGCAAAACAAAGGAATTGTGTATTAAATATTAGCTCATTTTTAGTCCAGAAGCGGCCGATTGATGAGCGAAAGAGTTTAATTGGATCTTGTTTACATTGGTTGGGGTCCACCAATGAGATGGAACCACGAAATGATGCAAATAATTACAATAATTTGGGGGGACTAGCGAAAGGGGGCTTTTCCTCGGGCTGAGTGTCCAATTCAGGCTTCGACGAGTACTTCGCCTCGTTGGGGCCGTCGAACACGTTTCTGAGCGAGTACTGGCAGTCGATGAACTGCTCGGACCGCTTCCACCCCAACTTCGGCTCCTGCTTCGACGCGAAGGGCCTCTCGTTCAAACAGGAGGCCTACGTGCCGTTTGTGCACGACGCGGTGCTGCTGGTGGCCAGGGCCCTGCACTCGTACATCCAGGTGGGCTGGCAAGGCCTCCGGAGGACGGGTGCGAACGCAGGAGGCGTGTGGACTGGAGGGCCAGTGGGAGGAGTGTCCGCTGGCCTCCAACGGCTTCGAGGGACAGCGCCTGCAACGCCTCTACCGCAACGTGTCGCTGTTCCGTAAGGGCCCGCCCAGCCGACAGCCCATTAAATAATCGCCGGCGTTTCAGCGGACCAGCCGCCGCTGATCGACGAGAACGGGGACGGGACCGGGCAGTACAGCATATTCCAGCTGGACGGAGAGGGCGGCTACCGGAGGGTGGGCGGCTGGATGGACCACGGGCTCAGGGAGCTGGACGTGCCCGCAATCCGGAACGGGCTCCAGGTGGGCTGGGGCCGGGTGGGACAAGTGCTGATTGGCCGGCAGAGGGTGGACGGGATCTCGGACGGCGTCCCCGTGTCGGTGTGCAGCCTGCCCTGCTCCAGGGGCCAGTACCGCGCCTACCAGGACCAGAGCTGCTGCTGGACGTGCATCCCGTGTGACACGGCCACGTCCATCATTCCCAACGAAACGAGGCACTCAATTGGGCCAAAGGCCGGACATGTGGTGTGTGTGTCGTGCATTCCAGTTGCGTCCAGTGCCCCCTCGGGGAGGTGCCCAACGCCAAGCTGGACGCGTGCCAGCCCATTCTGCCGGTCCACCTGCAGTGGGACAGTCCGTACGTTCCCCGCCCACCACAGGAGAACCTCGCTCCCTTTGAAGCTGGGCACTGGTGCCGGCCATCTTCGCTGCCTCCGGACTGATGGTGACGCTGTTCATCACAGCGGTAGTTCAAGAACCCGTTCCCAATAAGGGCCGAATGATTTCAGGTGTTTTTTCGCTACAACTACACCCCGGTGGTCAGTAGACTCATACCCCTCCCCCATTGGATGGTTCCGCGTTCGCAGGTGATGGCCTCTGGACGCGAGTTGTGCTACTGCATGCTGGCCGGCATCGCCCTCTGCTACGGAATGACCTTCGTGCTGGTCAGCCGCCCTTCCGAACTGGTCTGTGCCCGCAGAAGACGGACCATGGGCTTCTCTCCCTCTCTTCCAGGTGTGCACGTTCACCCGGCTTCTGCCCGGCGTCTCGATGGCCACCGTGTACGCGGCCATTCTGGTCAAGACCAACCGGCTGGATCGAGTGTTCAAGCCGAACAGTGCGCTCAGACCGAAGTGGATCGGACCGGTCCCGCAGGCACAACCCCCACTCGGCCGGCCATTGCCATTAGCCGCCCGGTCTCTCTGCAGGTGCTGTTCTGCCTGGGACTGGCCTCCGTCCAGCTGGTGGTCGCCTCCGTCTGGCTGTGGATGGAGCCGCCGGGCACCGCCATCCAGTACCCGTCCCGGGTGGAGGCAGTGCTCACCTGCAAGGCCACCATCTCCCACCTGCTCGTCTCGCTCTTCTACTGCGGCCTTCTGATCATCGCCTGCACCATCTATGGTCGCAGCCCCGTCCGGGGCACCGCTAACCGTTCGCCCCTTTAGCCTTCAAAACGCGCAAAATCCCCGAGAACTTCAACGAGACCCGGCTGATCGGGTTCACCATGTACTCGACCAGCCTGCTCTGGCTCTCGTTCGGCCCCATCTACTTCGCCACTCAGAACAACTTCAAGGTCGGCCATCAACTCTTGCCCAGACCACTGCTCTTTGCGCCCAGATCCAACTCACCTCCCTGTGCATGACCATATCGCTGAGCGGCACCGTCGCCCTGGCCTGCTTCTTCTGCCCCAAGGTGTACATCTGCCTGTTCCAGCCGTACAAGAACGTGCGGACGCGGAGTTCGGCGGTGGGCAAGCTGGTCAACCAGCAAATGCGCTTCATCAGGCAAGCTCTGTCCGGAGTCCTTTGGCTTGCAGCCTCACCCACCCACCCCCACTTGCATGTGCCACTCGTGGATGTGTTGCCCTTGCTTCATCTAACCCGCGGATGTGGCTCATGGCCCCACTCTTTGCAGCCAAGTGACAAGTCCCATTGACACCCGCACCGTAACCACCGTGGTGGCGAGCAGTGAGCCCACCTCCAGCACCACCCCTCCCAGATGTAAGACACAACCGCACACTAATTCTATTTAATTGTTGCCCGCAAATGTTTCCCCTCCAACTACCTATTGTGGTGTTCTGCATTGAAACAAATGTCCCACCCGCGTGTTTAACGAGCAACTGTCCGCAACCCACAGAGCCCGTTCACATTTCCAGTCGGGGCGAACTGCTCAACACCGGCGCCCCCAGCGTTGAGGAGACGGTCATCAGTGGGCGCCTGCTTCACGTCGCAGGCGATGCCAATGGCGAGCTGCCTTCGGCGCGAAGCGACAGCGGATACGAGGGCCGACCGTCGCTACCTTCGAAGGTAAGCACACGGGGACTCGGTCGACCAACAAACACCTATCTATCTAAATCTAAATGCTCCAAGGATGGAGACCATCGCAACAGGCGGCGAAAACACGGGCAGAGCGTCAACGCAGGCGCCGGCACCAACAAGGGAGCCGCCGCTGACGGTCGCTTTTCACTTAAGAGAGTCGTCGAGAGGAGGGACTGGCGCTGCTGACGGGGAAGGGACAGAGGGCGCGGGGAGGGCGGCGGACCAGCAGCAGAAGGGGCCCAGGTGCGGTGGAACGACCTGGGCCCAGAGTCCCATTATTTCTAGTCCGCCCGACGAGAACGAGCCCGCGGAGGGCACACGGGCGGAGGCGGAGAGGCGCCCCAAGGGCGCTTCCGCCTCCGCCGTGCGACGCAAACTGAGCTGTGCGGAGCAGGAGAGACAGCAGCGGCGGGGCAGGGGCTCCTCCTCGGAGGGCACGAAGCCGCTGAGGAACGGGAACGCGAACGGCACTCTGCCCCCGATGAACAACCCCATGCAGCTGATCCTGCGCGAAATCAGCAGCGACTCCTTTGCCACGTTTCTGTGACCAAATAAACCGCCGTTTCGACATTTACAGATAATTTATTGATAATAATTTGACAAATATATATTTCTGGCGGAGCCAACGAAAAAAGATGGACCGGTTGGCTTATATTTATTTCCGGTGGAGTTCCTTTGTTGTGGGAGTTGGCATTTGGCGGCCGTCTCTCCGATTCTCGGTAGAAGGGCAGACATCTTTTGTGGGCGTAAAGGGCATCAGCTTATGCCCGTGCATAACTCGTGGACCGCGATTCGGGTGCCGCACATGAAAACGAGATATGTGTCGCCTCTTGGCTGGGCTTTGTTGCCCTTTCCGCCGTCGTTCTGTGCTCTCTTCTCTACTCCCCGCCCCAACAGCGCATTCAGCGGGAACGACCTTCCCCCGTCGGTCCCGCGTCACTCGGCGTGGGCCACTGCCGCTCCGCCAGCCGTCGGTGTTCGCTCGATCCCGTTGCCCCACTCCCACTGCGGGCAGGCCATCAGCGATTAAATTGGGGATATTATTGATTGGTCGTCTGCCCTGTTACCTTCCCTTGCCTTGCCTCCAACTCTCGCCCTCTGCCACTGCCCTTGCAATCTAGGCGTTTGCCACCAATTAGTTTCGCCTTTCTTTTACACTTTTCCAATTCACAAAGTGCCAATGCCCACATCCAATGTATCCGATATCTAATATATTGTGCATATGTACATCACCACTTCCGCCTCCCCTTTTTTCTCCACGGGCCCTTCGGTGCACAACAAGCGAACAAACACGATACGAAGAAAATACATAATGGCTGCCCATTAAAGGGGCAGTTGAGGAGGGATTTGCAATGTTTTCCGCCCACTCGGAACTAATGGATGGAGGAGAAAGGGAAAGCGAGGACCGAGGCCAGGGCGGCTGGAAGGTGCGCAATGGGGCGAACCGGGGGAATCGCTAGCCGCACCAGCGCCAGCCGAGTCCCTCCCTCCCTCCCCTGGTCTCGCCCTCGTGCTCGCCGAAGGCCCATCCCTCCCTCCGCCCCCCCCCTTTCCTTCTTTCACTTTCTTCCATTCCCATTCATCGCCGAATTCTTCCCGCTCGCCCATTTCGCACTTGCGTCAGCCCCCGTCCATTCACACACTCACAGTCCCTCCTGCCCAGCATCCGCCATTTCCCCGTTCCCCTTTCGAAACTCTACAAAAGTCCAAAACCCCCGGTCCCCGATGGCAATGGATCCAAGTGTCCCTTCCATTTGCACCCCCGCCACTTCCTCCTCCGCGGCCATTCCCTTTCCTCGTCAAGTGCCTCTCCCAGTTGGTCCGGCTGCGGATCACTTTCGCCGCGCAGCAGAGACTATAACGCGGAAACAGCCAGCGATAATTGCCCGCGCCCAGCCATCCAGCCAGAACACTCTTTCAGCGCCCACATCATCGGACGATGAGACAAGGCAGAGCCAATCAATGCCCGGCCACAGAAGAAGAGTGTCCGATCGGGTCCTCACAAGGAGACGAACGGAGTTCCCTGGGCACTCAGGGCCAGTTCCCTTTCCGCCAACTTTCGCCCGTTTGCAGTCGTTTCCTCAATATGCGAGTGGGGGGCGTTAATTTCTTTCTCTTTCCGCTCCCACCGCAGGCACTTCCCGTCCGGGATATTTCGGGCCCATTATTCCCAGCCAATCCCACATCCGCCGTTCAAGCATGCGACCAACCGGGCACGGAATAAATTTGTGCCCCTTCCGTGGAGAGGCGAAGGGGAATGAACGCGGAAATGAGCTTTGACCGAGCGACGCGGGCAAATCGGCGAACGCAAAGTGGCGAGTGGAGAAGGGCCCAACCAACCAACCAACTCCCTTTCTTGGCCCAACCAACTCCCCTTTCTTGGCGCCCAGATTCGCGTTCGAATTGCCCCTCCCTCTCCCTTCCCTCATTCATTCCATTTGCCGCGCCAAAACCAATTCGTGCGAACGCAAATCCCCAATCTGGCAGTCAGTCCAATTCCGCAGCCGAATGGTCTCCCGGCGCAAATCCTTCGCCAGCTCCTCGCTGGACCTGGACAGCATCATCTGTCGGCTCACCAGTCCGCCACAGGTAGTCTCGACGGACCAACGGGGGAGCCTAATGGGGCCAAATTGGATTCATTGGCCCCTAATTCACTTTCCAATTGAACGACGCCCCGACGGCAGATTCGATTAAGACCCGGGTTCTGTCCCTCTGTTTCCCGGGAATGCACAAATTGCCGTGTTCCCGACCCTGTTTTCGGGGAATGCCCTCCTGCGTCGCATTCGATTAATCGTTGGCCATCCGCTGATTTCAGACCAGGCAGTGGAGAAACAACGCCCTGGACGTCTCCGAGTCCGAGATCCGCGCCCTCTGTGCGCTCAGCCGGGTACCCAGACATTCAGTGCCGTTTCCGCACTGTCCCCGTTCAGGACACTCTGCTCTCGCAGCCGATGCTGCTGGAGCTGAGTGCGCCGCTCAAAATCGTGGGCGACATCCACGGCCAGTTTTCGGTGAGAAACCTGGAAACAACTGCCCGAAATTCAATAAGAGTCGCGTCATTTGGGCGCTCAGCCCCTTCCCAAACTATTCCACTCTGGCCCACTTCCATTTGCTCCATCCCATTTCCAGTTCGCCCTCATCTCTCGATGAGTGGGAACATTTTACGGCCGAAGGGGGCTGACGTAGGGCCAGGGAATTTGACCTTTTCGTGTTCTGAAATTCAGGAAATATAGTCCCTCGATACTGTTTAGGACCTGCTGCGGATGTTCCGCGCGTGCGGGTTTCCGCCCAGTTCGAACTACCTGTTCCTGGGCGACTACGTGGACAGGGGCTCCCGCAGTCTGGAGGTAACCTCCACTTCCCCTGCCAATGTACCCATGTGTGCCCAGACCATCATCCTGCTGCTCTGCTACAAACTCAAGTACCCACTCAACTTCTTCCTGCTGCGTAATGCCCTCCCCTCCCCTGCACCCCCACCGCTAAACCCTTTGTTCAGGCGGTAATCACGAAGTGGCGTCGCTCAACCGCATCTACGGGTTCTACAACGAATGTCTGTGCTCCCTTTACAGTTTACACTCGCAACACTCTGTCCCCATTAAGGCAAGAACCGGGCGAACATTCGCGTGTGGAAGGCCTTCCAAGACGTGGGTTGCGCCCATCCGTCTCAAAAGACTGGGACACCTTCAGATCTTCAACTGCCTGCCGGTGGCCGCCCTCATCAACGGCAAGATATTCTGCTGCCACGGCGGCCTCTCGCCGCACCTGAGGTCCCTGGAGCAGTTGAAGCGCATCCAGCGGCCGCTGGAGGTCCAGGAGTCGGGGCTGGTCTGCGACTTGCTCTGGTCCGACCCCGACTCCAAGGTGGTCGGCTGGGCGCCCAACGACCGCGGCGTCAGCTACATCTTCGGCGCGGACGTGCTCAGCCAGTTCCTCTCACGGCTGGACCTGGATCTGGTCGTTCGCGGACACCAGGTGGGAGCCGTTTTATGAATCACCGAATGCCTTGAAGGTGGTCGAGGACGGCTATGAGTTCTTCGGCAGAAGAGGCCTCGTCACCGTGTTCTCGGCACCCAACTATTGCGGCGAGTTCGACAACGCGGGCGCCGTGAGTGATGAATTTGGGGGAATCCAGGCAACCCCCGTGCTGTCCGTTCAGGTTATGAACGTGGACCGCTCGCTGCTCTGCTCCTTCCAGATCCTGAAGCCGGTCTGCTCCCCGGTGCTCAGAGAGCGCAAGGTGAATGTGCCCGTCACCGCCAAACTGACCGACAGAACGAAGCCCGCCAGGAGCAATAGTCCCTTTAGGCGAATTTGATTTGGCTGTGCGATCGCTTTGTTTTGTATTTTTGGCATTTCCTCTCCAATCCCGACGTGAATGCATAAAGTGAACAGATTCAATCCGCGTATTTATTTGAACGTGAACACTGTCCACAGTGGCTATTGTTCGGCTAATGTCCTATTGAGGGCATTTCTTCAATCTTGGCACACCAATCTCATTGTCCTCCGTGTGTCCCTCGCTAACTGGAGCCGATCTTGTCCAAATGCTTGCGGACCTCGCCAAAAATCTCGTCAATCCCGCCCTCGGCTTGGATCTGCACAAAGCAGTGATAGTACAAGTGAGTGCCCCGTCCAAAGTCCAAACGTGCCCACCTTGGCCAGTTTGCCCTGCTGCGCGTAGTACTCGACCACCGGGGCGGTCGCCTGGTAGAAGGTGTGCAGCCGCTGCTTGATGGTCTCCTCGTTGTCGTCCGCCCTGCCGCTGGTCTCCCCCCGCTTCAGCAGTCTCTTCACCAGAGTCCCCTCGCACACTTCGAAGTAGACGACCAGCTTGGCCGGTTGGATCTGTGCGGGGGGCTCTGGACGACCCATGCCCTCGGCATCCACCTCCTGCTCGAACTTCTGTCCCTGGCTCACGTCCCGCGGGTAGCCGTCGATCAGGAAGCCCTTGGTGCCGTTGGCGCACTCCGCCAGCATCGCCTCCTTGACCAGGTCCAGCACCACCTCCTGAACACAGTCCCACTCACTGCACGAGCATACGCATGGGACGCCTCACCAGAGGGACCAACTGGCCGGCCTTCATCACCTCCTCCAGCTGTTTGCCCATCCCGGATCCGGACTGGACTGCGGCGCGCAAAAGGTCGCCGGAGCTGAAATTGGACGGTGCACAACGAACAAAATGCTTTGAGTTTTGGGGGACCTGAGGTGCGTGAAGCCGTACTGGCGCACTATCCGCTCGCATTGGGTGCCCTTGCCGCTGCCCGGTCCGCCGACGATGAAAATGATGGGCACGTTGGCCTGCTTCAGCGGACCCAAGTCAATGTTCTTGCGCTCAATTGGCGGAGGCTAAGCAGAGGAAAGGCCGTTTAATTGCGGCAGATTCAGAGCCGAATTGACCATTGGGCTGGGGTTGTCGGGCGAGTGATGTCAGTCTAAGGGTTGCGTTCCGAGAGTCTGAAATGTGGATGGAACGGAAAACAACGAGAACTCCCCTGAATTCGAATGCAAAACAATGTTGGCGAATTAATATTAATCGATTGGAGTTCCGCCGGTTGCTCTTCGCTTCCTCAGAGTGAGTTGAGTGGCCAGTATCGATTGTTTCAAGAGTGGGGCGGCACTCGCCCGTTGAGATTAATGAAAGAGCGAGGGCAAATGGGGCAGTGGCTTACGCGTTCCCCGAAAATATATAAAGCGCATTTCGCGTTAATGTTTCAATGCTTAATGCACCCCAAAATGGCACATTAATTCATTCCTCCGAGCACATTGGTGTCACCGGAAAGAGGGAACAAGCAAAGGCAATAAAAGGGCAATGGCCCATAGTACTAGACAAGATTCCAGCGCTGTTGCTGAGCACTCTGTGATGCCCCGTGTGAAGTATTATTTCGATATTCCTCTCCCTTTCACACATTTTTGATTGGTCTTCGGTTTTCGATTCTGTTCGTTGGTGCGCAGAACAGAGACCAGAACACTCCCTATGTACTATTCACTATTCTCGTCCACTTGTGTTATTTTTGTTCTGTGTTCGCAGCTGAAATCGTGGAAACGGATGTTGAGAACGCAAAAAATAAAAGAATTGTTTGGGTAGAGAGTGGACTCTAGTCGTGACAACATCCTCCCTATTCCTGGCGGCCACAATTTGGCGTTGAATCTGGGAGTAGAGAGATGTGTCATATCGTCATATGTGTGTGCGTATTTGACGGAGACACTGCTTCTGCCTATCTTTCGCTCCCCTGCCCATTTTCCACTCAAAGTTTTTGTTTGCTCTGCTCCGATTCCATTCCCTCCTTCCGTTAGCGGCGCTTCAACAAAAAAGCGCACAAAGCGCAAAAGGTGAGAACTGAGGCGACCCAAGCGAAAAGCAGCAGAAGCACCGTTCAAATCCTCCCATCTGCCGTCTGCGACTGTTATTTTATTCGCAAAAAGAGCCCCAGCTGGGGCGTGAAATCTGACACAGTGACCGCCGAGGGAGGGCGGAGGAATGGGGAGTGAGTGCATCATCATGTCTCATGGGCAGTGGGCACAAGCAAAACGCCAAAATAAGAAAGGCGAACCGAATGAAATGCGAAGGGAAGGGGCGGATGGAGGGGGAGGGAAGATGAGGGCATCCATCGGCGGACGGCGAAAAGCAGACAGACCAGTCACCAGTGTCTGGGCCGCCGCAGTTCTGTTCTTCCCAAGCCCAATCTGAGTCTGAACCACCCTGAGCGCCCGTCCCGTGCCAGTCCCCTAGGGTGGGACGGCAATTAATTACTGCGCTGCCCATCAATCGTCGCCTGCGCCCCCTCCCAACCTCCCAAATGGCCTCTTATCAGCCACAGCCATCGGCCGTCCCGTCGCTTCGGAGTTTTTGAATGTGTGGGGGAGGGGCCGCTGGAGGAGCCTCCAAGCCCGTTTGCCGAAGGGGAATGGATGGATGATCGCCTCCCACAAAAACAGCTCCCCCGTCCGCCAGTCCCATTTGTAGTTTGCCCGTTTCCGCTCCGCTTTCGCTCTTCTTCCGCGTCACTTTCCTTTGCTGCCTATCGGAAGGCGATCGCATTCAAAAAGGACGCAACCGCCGGGGAGGAATGGACATTCATTCAATCCCCTCCGCTTTTGCCCAATATTCTTCGTTTTGCCGAATGGCGCCCATCAATCTCGTCCGTTCCCTCAAATGCAAACTACTCTCCTCCCGACCCCCAATCGTGTCCAGGTGTGCCCTGTCCTCCTCCCCCGGTGCCCCCCAGTGCCACTCATAGTGCCGCCCTTTTGTCTCCCCAGAGAGTGGCCCGCCCTTTGGGCAGCAGCACAGCCCAGTCGCCAGGTCCCGGCCCAATCAGTGTGCCATTTGCTGTCCATCGGAATGGGACACGAGGTCATTGTCCAGTGTCCGGTGCCCTTCTCTGCCTCCACTCCCGTCCGCCCATTATGCCCGTTCCCCAGTTGTGCTCTCGAGACCACTTTTGCCTATACATTTCCGCCCCTTTTGTCCCCATCCGAATGCTGGTGCGAGAGAGCGCAGGGAAAGGAGAGATGGCTTGGCTTGCCTTTCCCTCCCCCGCTCTCTCCCTTTTTGCCTCTCCGCGCCCATCAAATGGACTGGAGACTGGACTGTGTGCTTCCCTCGTCCCCCCCGTGCTCCTAATGGCCCCAACGTTTGGCTGCCAACCGGACAAAACAAGCCACAGTGGCCCAATGCCAATTTATTCAGCGCCAACCCCAACCTGTGGAATATTCCCTTTACCTCTGCATCCCGCTGCTGGATGGGCAATGGGCGAAGGTAGCCATGCAGCAGGGGTCAGGTCAAATTCAAAGGGACAGTGCACATGGGGCGAGGGAAAGCGAAAACACTTGTCCCCGTCTGGGTCATCCCCCGCCCATGGGGCAATCCCTCCCACACACAGATTCCGCCATCTTGCCCCAGACGGCGTCCCCCCCCCCCACCTTTGTCTGCGCCAATCCGCCGTCCATCCCTCCCAAGTCCAAACCATCGCAAAATATTCCCATTCCCATCTCGCACCTGGCTCAAAGTCTCAACTCCTCCCGAACGAACAATCTCATCCCATTTGCGCTTGCCCGGAAAGGGAAAGTGCCTCCGCCGCCGGCTGATCCAAATCCAAACCAGTTCCCCAGCCCCAGCCGACACTCACTTTCCTGTTTCCTCCCTCCCCACCTCCCCTTCCCCTTCCTTTTGCTCGCTCTTCTTTCTCTCCGCCAGCAGCAGAATGGTCCCTCCGGTGAACGAATTTGCATTGCCTTTGCCTCGCCCATTCAAATGTTCGTCCGCCTCCCACAGATGGCCAGGCCAGAGGCTTGTGCCCCAAGCTGTGCCCCTCGGGGCAATCCCCTTTGCCCGCCTCCAACTGTCGAATGATGAATGGCCCACAAAATAGCCATTCCTTCATCCATCCACCCATCCCCTAATTCCGTCGTTTTGTTCGTATAATTTTTTTAGAAAAAACAAAATTAGGTATCCCATTCTTAACGTCGAAATCACTAATCCCACTTTGGAGCGGTCGCCAGCAGCCTCCCCATCCACTTTGGACACTCCCCGAACCGAGCGACAATGCCGTCTCCCCCGTTCATGGTGTTCTCCTGACAGAGGACTGCCATCGACTGCACTGGCGGGTCGCAAGGCGGAGAGCACAGGTAATAACTAATAACTAATAGCACTTGTTGCCTTTTCCTCTCTGCGTTGAGGACTCATTGCAACACTTCTTTTGACTTTTACCTAACAAAACGAAACAAGACAAATGGGCCAGCAGAGGGAGTGGAGAGACGGGAGAAACTACTAAATAATGGTTTTGTCTTCTTTTTGTCTGGCTGCTCGCAGCCCCTATCCTCCGCCGCCGCACTCTCCCTCCCTCCGCTATTCTGGCTCTGTCTCTGTTGTGAGAGTGCCAATTAATGCCAATGCCTGCCTCTCTCCCTTCTCTCTTGCAATGCCACTTTTTGACCCAAGCCGTCCCAATCGGTCCGGGCATTCAAATTTTGGGACGGAGAAAGGGCGAGGACAGCGGGACGAGGGCAAAGAAAGACGGGATTGCGCAATCAGTCGGGGGAGGACGGGCGAAGACGAACAATTGGCACTGACATTTGGGGTCATCTGCTGCTGCTGCTGTTTGGGCAAAGGACCGTAATTTGGGGCTTAAGCGCAGGGGAAGGAGATCACTGTGCAGAGGGGTGGGGGAACAAGAAGAAGGGGAGATCCTGTTCCAATTTTGAAAAGTGAAAGCGCGCAACCAGCAAAGGGAAGATGTGCGGGGCGATAAGGAGCATGGATTTTATGCCCGACAAGGGACGGATGGGATGGGATGGGATGCGGTGGGGGCAATTGCAGTCCTCCGACTTTGCTCGGATCGGCGGGGAAACTATTATTTAATCCGCCCTTTCGCTTCTCCTTTGTGCCTGTCCCTCTCCAGTCTTCAGGTGCCTCTGCCTCTCCCCCCATTTGCCCAACTTCTCTCTTATTTTTATCACAACTGCTCCCCCCCCCCCCCCATTTCCCCGTCAATTTGAATTTGCTCCTTTGTGTCGGTGATTACTGATTAGTGATTATGCATGATTAGCGTCCTCCTTTCCCTTTCCCTGACCAGCCCATTTCATTTCGCAGTGCCGAACCATTTGGTCAGTTTTTTATTGCGCACTTTTACGGTCCTACGCCAATCTTCTCATTTTTCCGCCCACGATGGCCTCCAAACAGATAAACATCTCGCAAAATTCGACCCAAATCTCCTCAACTCTCCGTCATAAATTAATTTGTTTATTCGTCTCTCCAAGAAATGTAAATAAACGACCTAAAAATACTCGACATGAGAACAAACAATTTGTTGGTTTAGTAGTAATTTTAATTTCCTAATTTCTAATTTGTGAATTTTTTGACTTTTAAATTTTAATATTCATCATTTGACCAAGCAAATATCGAAAGCTGATACTCGAAGAAGATAAATTTGCAATTTGGATTACTAGTGTTGCTATGCTGTTATTGTAGGTAATTAGTAATTACTATTACTACTAATGAATAATTATTATTTATTAATTATTAGTTATTACTTATTAGTAGAGATCGGACCATCGGAGTAACCGGGTTTTCCGTATTACGGCTGTATTGCGGCTTTTTTACGATACGGCTTTTTAAAAAGCCGTAACGGAAGCCGTAATCCGTAATTTCAAAACGCAAGATTTTTTCGAAATTC
>VAHH01000788.1:0-20261 GCA_013357305.1 Radopholus similis | reverse complement strand
CAGCCAAGAGTGCCAGAAGTGCTGCTAAAAGGGGCCAACGGAAGAGGGAGGAGCAGACAGAAAAAAGTTTGCCCGATGAATCCAATCCAAACTCCAGTTTTGTGTTTTATTTTTGTTTTGATATAATAATCCCTGATTTGGAATTTGGCCGCGTGTTGGAATCGAGAATCATCGGCAGTAATCATAGTGAAAACAAAATCATCAAATTTGGATGATCCAATAAATAACAAAAATAACAAATATTTTTGGACTGGGATCTGAGTTCAGAATCGGATTGGGTTGCAGCAGAAGAGTGAGATGGATTTGATAAAATAATTGGAGATGGGGGATCAGCAGAGCGGGGGTGGGGAGGATGATTTTTCAGTAAAAGTTGAATCTGCAAAATATTACTGATCCGCTTTTGTTTCTTCATTGTCCTCAGCCATTTTCTTCCTTCACTTCTTGCTCAGTTCTCGTAGAAGGTCAGTGTGCTTCCGAATCGCTTCGACGGAACGTGGTTGCTCATCGATGGACGTGAGTCGTGCACCAGCTTCCAGCAGTTGGCGCAGTAGTACGCCAGGCAGATGATCGCGCTGCAGTGACGAGTCCCCGTGTGATGCTTTTCAAATGATCGAAACCTGCGGTGATGGACGGCAAAATGCCTCCCAGGAAAACTTTGGCTGATACATTGTCCTATGTGGAACCCTTCTCAGCAATCCATTTATGTTTAATCCAGAATCAATTGAAAAAACCTTCTCCTGGCCATTTTGCTCCTCACCACAATCCTCCGTCCAAAAACTGTCGTCATTCAAAACGGAAAAAAACTACGCATTTACGATTTATCCCACTCCTCAATTTTGTCGATTCCCTACTGTCCCGCTTTTAACTCCACTGCCTCAATATCATTTGAAGGTAATAGATAAGAGATAACACACAAACAAATAAATTTGATTCTTGACCGAGGTTTGCACATTTATTCCCATCAATATTTAAGTAGTGGTAGTAGTACAAAGAACTGCTCAGAATCAGTTTGTGCGCTAAACAGCGATGATAATGATATATATATGTATAGAGAGAGAGAGAGGAAAGAATGTTGTCGCAATCTGTCAGGCTCAGAAATAAGAAAATGTAGAAATGTGGGTAAATTGTAATTGATTAGAAGGGACAGGAGGGAGGAAGCTGATCCACGCCAGGAACAAAATAATCACGACTCCACAGCAACCAAAGCCAGCCAATCAATCACACATTGATCAAATGAGACTTCCGTCCGGGCCGAACGGGCTATGCACAGCCGGAGCAGTTGACGAGCCGTTCACCACCGGCGCAACAGGAGGAGGAGGCGCTGCTTTCGCGTTCAACATCTCGTTTAGAGACGGGCTCGGCCGTTCGTTGGCCAGGAACGGATTGTTTTTGCTGTTCGCCGCGACGGCAGCCGAAGAACCGATCAGGAAGGGATTGGTCGCTTAAATGCATTGGACTATTATATAGTTCCAAATTGCATTGGTTTGTATTATATGTTACCTTGTTTCGGTACAATCGATTGGGAGCTGCTGCTGGGGCCAAGCAAATTGTCAAGGTTGACCAGCGATGAATTCTCTGCAGAAATGGCTTTGATTTTGGACAAAGTAGCGATCGAAATGGGAATCAAACCTCCCAGGAATGTCTCCGGCGTCTTCACATTGCTCCGCTGTTGACCCATGCCCACTATGCCCGGCTGATTGGGTGTTACTTCCATGGGCTCTTTTTTAATGTTTGTCGCCGGGGTTGACTCGAATGCAGCCCACGGGTCATTTTGTGCCGGTGGGGGAGTGGTCAATCCGAGCATGTCGTTCACTTCCTGGCCTGCCTTCGCAGTTGATGATGACATTGCCGGAGCAGAAACAGGCGCCCACGGATCGTTGATAGCGGCTTGGCCAAAGGCTTCATTTTGTTGAAAACAAAATTCATATAACAATATAAAAAACCAAATTCACCTGGCTCAGCTGAGAATGGAGCGCCGCCGACCATTGGAATGGTTGTGGATGGGCGTGGAGACCACGGATCATTGAGCGGCGCGAGTTGTTGCGGCGCTGTGCTTGCTGAAGTTCCGGGGACATTCGAAATGACCGCCTGTTGGTTGAAGATGTCATCCAGTCCTAGCGAGAGCAGATCGTCGAGGGCCCCCTGAGACTTGCTCGTGCTCGGCTTCTGCGAGGCATCAATTCCGCCGACTGGGGAGGAGAGGCTCGATGAACGTGCGAGCATCTCTTTCTTGCTTTCCTCTATGGCAATCTAAAATGAAATTATCGAAGGGGTCAAGCTTTTTTAAATTCCCAGAAAATAACACACCTGAAGCCGGATGTCGTCCCCTCGGCGCATTTCCTGTTCTTTTTCACACTCCTCCTTTGACAATGCTAGCGCAATTTGAAGTTGCATTTCCTCCTCACCCAATGAGGAGGGTCGGGCCTCTTCAAATTCGGGATCTGTCAAAATGATGATCAGCGAGTTATTTCGCATATGAATACCGCTTATTCCTGTTTCTATCGGTCGACGTCCAACCGTACGCCGAGTCCCATCGGATGCAATACCGGATGAACCATTTTGCATAAATCGCTTCCGCGTCAACATAAATCGTGCCCTCTCGTTTTTCAGCTTTTCCTCATCCTGCAACAGGGCAACCATTTGCTTTGCTTTGGTTCGCACATTCAGTCCTTGATCCCGATTTTCTTCGATATGTTGGAAATCCTGAATCAAAAATGCTTAAGTCAATGTGTTTTATTTTACATTCACCTTCAAAGTTTCTATGGAGAAAATGTTCTCTCTACACTGCGATGCTACTTTTTCGCTCCCACACTTGATCAGATAATCGAGCAATACCAAACTTTTGTACACCTGAATGGCTAAACATGCATATTCTTAAGTGGAATCAAATAATTACGTGGCGCCAATTCTTGCCGTGATCATTTAGCCTTTTCCATACCATCGTCATAATTTCTGTGAATGACACCGGATTGTGTGTGAGATCGGCAATCTCTGACATCAATACTGTAGTTGGACCCCATGGATCATTGCTACATAAAAATGATTTGCAATGCCACTATTTCATAATTGACTAATTTTTGTTACCTTGTCGCCTCCCGGACTTTAACCTGGGCATCGGTGTAATTACACGCCACATTCTTGACTTGACGGCGAAGAGTTGATATTGAGGACATGAGCTGTTTGTATTAATATTCACTGGGAATTTTGGAAATATGCAGGATTCGGGTTTCGGATGTTCAAGAATAAAATTAAAAATTTTATGATCTCTGATCTGAAGCGATCTATTATCTATTATGGGTACATTGCATGCATTACATTTGTATGAATTGAAAATACCGGATTGAATTGTCGGCGATGAGAGATTGATAAATGATAATTGATAATAATCTCGAAGACTGGAAAATTTCCAGTGCAGTGGAAATTGGGTGAAGGTATACCCCTAATGCTAATGCTAATACACTACCTACAGGTGGGTGGGGGTGGTGTGGTCCTGTGGTCACATCGCGCATCGCGTCTGTTCCCGGTCCGCGAATCCGCTGCATCACCAACAAATCTAACGTGAACGTGTGCGTGTGTTCTGTGTTGTATCTTGTCTATGTCTATGTCTATTTCCTATTGTGCCGTTGCTCGTTTTCTGTGTCTAGTGTATACTACTTGCTACTTGTAGACTCTAGGTCTACGAGTCTAGGTATCTTCCTTTTTCGTTCCTCCTCAGTCCTCATTCAATGTTCATTCTCTGCTGGCTACTGGTACTGGCTGCTGGCGCTATGACTACCGACTCTGACTATGACTAGTAGTAGCATACCCTTTTTCATTTTTCTTCTACCTATCATAGCACCTATTGCCAGCTGCAGTGGCCCCGGCGCTAGGCCTGATTCGCTCTCCGATTGTACACATTGCGAGGGGATTAATTCCGTACCAAATAAGTGAAAAACGTACCAAATTACTAGTTGAAAAACGTACCAATAGAAGGGAATACAAGGGAATAGAAGGGGGACAATATATATTTGGTACGTTTTTCAACTAATTTGGTACGGAATTAACCTTTTCCGTGTACACATTTGGCGAAATTACGATTTGACACAACATGAACATGAATGAAGCTGCCATGCTCGACTGTACCTCCGGCCTCCGGTTCTGTATTGATCGCATCGGGACGGAGAAAAAAATTCTTTGATGGAATTCTGGATGAACGATTATTAGAATGGTCGAGATTCGGGAGAGAAAAATCTCAGTATATTTTGCTCTAGGAGCAACTCGGGACAAATTGGGGGGGGGGGGGGGGGAAGGCTGCAGCTGTACTACTACCAAGCCAAACTATCACATTTTTCCTCCTCAAATTTTGACTTTTTGAGCACAATTCAAAGAACGAAGAGGCTCGTCTTCCTTTTCTTTCTCAGCCACTTTTCTCATCTATTAACTCCAACAATGTAAAGTCAATCTATCGGGCGTCCTGCGTCCTCTCATTCGCGAATGGATGAATGCATGTTTGAGTTAGCCGGCTGCCGATTGTCAGCACTCTTCCTCTCGAGTTCCACAAAAATGGACCATTTCTCACCGCTGATCGTTGTATTGTCCACCATCATCGTTTTGGTTGCAATTCTCTACATTCCAAATGCTGAATGCGTGAATTGTTCCACGATAACTGATTGTAAGACGTGCACTACAGCAACTGACTTCCTCGTCCCTTGCCAGTAATCTGATTCAAATATCTGCGTTAATAGGTACTATCAAAGTTTTGGTCGATTTCAGATGGTGCGTTCTTGGTCGCGTCTGTGAGAGTGGCTGGCTAATTAACCCTTCTGGTGTAAAATGTCCACACAACGAGCGAATTACTCATCAGTACAATTGTCCGGTCAATCCTCAGAATAAATTTCTGTTTTTGGACGAATTTGCTCGCAGTAGAGCACTCCCATTCATCGCAGCTGCGAATGCCGATACTTTGCAACAAGTGAGCCTTTTGCTTTTGCGGCCAAACCGCTATCAATACATTTGTGTGGCTGGTCATTCTTTCATCGTACTTTTAAAGGCCGAAATATGTTTGGAAAACAATTTGCCCGAAGTGGTCATTCTCCATCGATATACGATTCCATGTGATTTCCTCAAAGTGGTTAGCTAAGCAGTAATATGTTCAAAATGTCAAAACATATCTCATTTGTTTTAGCGTGAGTGTGTTGCACTACTAGCATTGTCTCCTTCCGATAATGCAGTTGTGCTCACTTTTAGGGCGTTAAACGGAGTAGTACAAGTAGGTATCTTTGATTGAATATACCCATCTATTATTTTGTTGAGATGTTGTTGGAAGCATTAAATACAATTGCTAGCAATCAGAAAGACTTTGAGCCGATCGGAGGTAATTACCTAATTATTGTTCGTCAGCGTTGTTTTCAAAAGTCGTTTACACTTTACAGGTAAAGTCGTTTCTCAATTCTACGAAGCGTTCTTTTCCCTCTGGAAGGAGGGACTAGACGCAGATCTGACGAAAGAAATGCGTATTGAACATCCAGAAGCTGATCTTTGGGTAATATAAATTTAGAGCTGTTTCATTCATCGAAGATAACTCAGATTTTTGGCCACTCTTTCGGAGGTTCCCTAGCCGCTTTGGCTGCTTCTTGGATCGCAAAGAGTGCATTGGTGTCCCCTGAGAAAATTCGTTTCATTAGTTTTGGTCAACCAAGGACAGGAAACCTGGAATTTGCACGTCACTTTGACGAATTGGTAATAAAAATGAAATTTGCAATTCGATCTATATTAGATTTTTGGTCAGTTGCCATACAAATATCGGGTGGTTCACGCAGAAGATGGCATACCGCGACTCCCCGCTCGCCTTTTAATTAGCGATGAACATTCTCTTTTTCACCATCGATATGAAGTGAGTCGTACTAGGCGTGGCCGTGGGACTAATTGCTTGAATATGTTTTTTTTCTGTTTTGGGTGTGGTACAACAACGATATGACAACTGGATCAGCGTATGAACTTTGCGAGAGCGCAGATGGAATTCAATGTAGTGGAACACTTGACCCGATAAATAGGCCAAATTTTCCCGACCAGTTCCACTCATTTCTAGCCCATTTGCAATATTTTAACGTTAGTTTGGTTTCTTGGTTTCGTTCTGGTTGTGCTTCGAAAGGTCATTTGAAGATAAGACCAAGAACTCTGCCTTGAATGTGGATCGGATTTTTAAAAATTAAATCTTACACAAAACATAATTATACTGTTCACTTTAAGTAATCGCATTTTATGCATAAAAATTTCATTTGGCAAAGCATTTCACACACTGTTGGGTTTTTCCTCTTTGGGTCTTTTGTCCAATAACAGATGAAATCGATGACGACATTGGCGCTCGCTGGCTAGTAAATCTTTATAGTTTGAAAGTAGTAATAGACAGACAACTCACTTACATGCCTATATGTAGTATGTACTTGGCTAAAAACGAAAACAAATTTTCATTCATTCCTGTCTATCGCATCCATTATCAACATAAATTTACAGAGAGCATATCTCTACTTACCTAACCTCATCAAATTATGTACATTGTTTTTCTTAATCTTTTAGATGTAATTTAAAGTGGCTGAAAATTTTGCAAAATATTATCATCAATTTTATTAAAATGTTTCACATTTTCTATGTCAACCGTGGTTTTATGCTGGTGTTGGAGCCACCCGCGCTTGGTTCAGTTTACGATCTGCAAAAGTAATCTATCTCTGTGCAATATGACAATTTAGCGATTAACGATTTTTAGATCCATAGCCGATAAAACCAGCGTGGAAGTAAACGATCAGGTCTCAATTTTATCAGTTTAAAAATCAAAAAGTTGCCATTTAAGTTTCTCTTTCTCTCGGGTGGAGCCTCTTTGGGTAGCAGCTCTACGCTTTCCGCACTTCCGGGTATTGGAACGGACACCAATCCCCTGTTCCTTGTCCAACGGGTCACCAATGTACAGACAGAACCAATAAAAGTGAACGCAGATGGGATCAACGATCTGTATCAAGGTTTGGCAGACCAATCCTACCAGGCAGAACTCGTTCACAGGTTGGGAATTGGGCGTGGACCGGCTTGACCGAATCAATGCGACCAATGCAAATTCGTCGACTACAATCACTGAATGCGTGGATTTGGGGCGAAAGTGTGCAAATGTTGCAGAAACGATAGTGCGTTTTTGCGGAAATATTATTTCCGAGCACCAGTATTTGCACCAGGTCCCTAATGAATTTTATCAAAAACAACGAATGAATCATTAAATGCCAGGGTTGGATGGCGATTATCGCGAATTTGGACGACAACATTTGTCGAATACAGAAAAGGCTGGACCGATCGATGGTTCAGGCGGAAAAACTGGACACAATTCGGGAAAAGGGACGGATACTGCTCACTGAGTTCGACAAAGTGCTGGACACATTGCAGAAGGCGCTAAAGCTAAATTATTTTTAAACTTTAAAAACGTCGAATTCAGATAATCATTCCGCCGACTCTGCTCTCCCGAGTGTCCAGTTCTCAGTCAGGCCCAACAAACAATTTGTCAGATTCGGATACTTCCACTGAAGAGATGACTCTGTTCGATTGGATTTCGCACAAGGACCCCGCCTATTCGCTCAATTCCCTCGCACAACATGTGCGCGACCATTTGGAGAAAACTGACGATACCGATTTGCGGGATGCACAGGCGCTTTTCCAGATGGTGCAAGAAGTGGCCAGAAGATCACAGTCAGTCCTCTAGCACCCAATTTGTTATTTTGATAAATACTAATTCTTAGATATCGGGACATTGGGGGAATTGATAAGCGATTGGCAATGCTGAATACAAATCTGCAAAAGTTGGAAGGTAATAAAATGAGGATACATTGGATAAATGTGTATTCTGCTGCAGAGAGCCTAATTGTGGTGCGAGAAGCCACGAATGGAGTGATTCAACCGATCATCCAGGACAGTGCTCAGAATGTGGCCATCTGGCAGAAAAGGAAGCTTAACGAGCTGAAAGTCCCGCTCAAGAACCAACATGATTTCGCGTTGTGCTTTATAAACTCCAAAAACGAAGTGATCAGAAACAGTGAGTTGTGAAGGGGCTCCTCTAAGTGCTCTGATATTTCCCAATAGTTTCTCAAAGACTGGCAACTTGGATCAGACAGGCCTATCAGCGGCTGCATGAGGTGAACAAGCGGGTGATGTGCTTCGAGGAGAAGTTCACCGGACTCCGCCAACGTTTGGACCTGGCTCGTCAGATAAAGGAGGCGCCGAGCATTTACATGACTGCCGTGCCGGAAGTGGTGCGCAGAGAAGCGCTGAAAAAGGTAGAGCAGATATTTTTAATCCAATCTAATAAACGCCATGGACCAGGAATTCACTACTTGGCTGAGTCTGCACATCGAGAAAAGCCAGTCGTTCATTGCGGAAGAGAACCGCATTCGCCAAGAGTTCTTCACCAAGCTGGATCGCCACTTCCTTCGCCAGCTGTTCACGGGGATGGGCGACACCATTCCCCAGTTCACGGCCCAAACAGTGCCAAGTGTTGATGGAGCGCTCCCAAGAGTGCCGGTATCGCATCTGCAAGAGCTGCGGAAGACTTTTCCGGAGATGAAGGACCTGCTCAGTGTGGGCGCGACACGCGTCTTTTCGCGCTTTTCCATCGTCGACCCGAACAATCCATCGGCCGGAGTGATGACAATTTCGCACTATCCTGGCGCCAGCGGAGGATTGCGCCGCGAAGAGAGTTTTTATGTGCGCGACAGAACTTCCAACATGGACGCCTTCAACGACAAATTTCCGTCAACCAATTGGCTAAAGTCAGTTTATGGAACAAGCTAAACCCCCAATCAAATGTCAATTAATGTTCAAGTGACGAAGGCATGGGCATTTCGCCCTCCGCAGCGAGCTCCAATTTTCTGATTGGCGGACGCACCAGTACCACCGGGTTCACTGCGTCCAGTGCCTCGCTCCAATCGATTGGCGGGATGGAGTTGCAGTCGCCACAGGAGTTGGGCCCGCTGAGCGAGCACTTTGCGTTGACCACTGTGAGCAGTTCCAGCACTATCGTTGGGCCGGCTTCTGAAGCCAGCAACCGCAACTCGATGTCCCCGCTGCAGCCTAGCGCCCCAATTGCCATTCCCATGAAGGCGATGGAGAAAGACCCAATCGAGTCCATTGGCTCCAACCACTTCAGCACCCCGGACGACACTTTTGGCAGTTTTGGGTCAAATAGCGGAGGTCCACTGGAACGATTCGCAATTGGTCGACATTCATTTCCGGTAAGACCTTAGTTAGAAAAAGCATCAAAACAAATTCGTCAGAATCAGTCTCCTTTCCGTTGCTCCCCCAAAATCACTAGACCGATGATGGTCTTGCGGGCAAGGGAACAGCTACAGCAGCAAATGGTCCACCGAGAAGAGGAGGAAGAAATTGAGGTCCAAACAAAAAACTTGCCCAGTTTTCTGCTTTCCTTTATTGCTTTCTGCTTGCCTTTTTTTTATTTGCTATTCGCCTTTTGCGACTATGGCTATCGCCCTTCAAATGCAAAAATACGGAAATATAACGAAGGCTTTTCAGTGCATTCGACGTCAGGCTCCGGTGGAGCAATGTGAGGAGTCAACCCAAACCCAGGTTCCGGAAGTGCAGCAGCCCGAGTTCAGAGCGAAACTGGCGAAAGCCCAGGAACAACTGAGAGAATTATCCAGAGTAACCATACAATGAAATAGAGCTATACATAATTTTGCGTGTCAGGCATTTTCGGCTCTTCGCCAATCCAGCGTTGATTTGCATGGAATGGGCACCAACTCGAATCTAGACGTTGCAGATTTGAAACGCAAGATTGAAGAGTGCGTTGAATCCAAATGCGCAACAGTGGTCGAGGGACTTTGCATCAAAATGGCGGAGGAGAAAAGGGAAAAAATTGCAGAAATGGAAGAGAAGCAACGCGAGAGGATTGAAGAATTGGCGGAGGAAATGCAGGTCGGTCTTTGCTGAACTAATTTCAAAATTTGACATTTATCTAGCGAGAACGCAGCCTTCGTCTGGAGACGGAACGCGAGTTGCTGGAACAGAAAGCAGTCGTCGATCGCCTGAATGAGGAAATAGCTGCATTTGCAAAGGAACGCAAAGAAATGGCCAAGAAGCACGAGGAGGCACTCACAGTGTCGATATTCCAGGCCAAAGTAGCGGAGGAAAGGGCTGAGTTGGTTGCAAACCAATTGGCGGAATGTTCGACATAGCAAATTTGATCGACCTCTGATTTCCGATTTCAGCTGCCGCACAGGACCTCTCCATTGCGTTGAGCACTTCCGTGCTCCAGGACCTGTCCAGACAGCAACAGGAGAGCACTCATTCGCCGCCGACAAGCGACGACGACGTGGACGGGGTCGCCCGGCTGACCAGCTCCCGCTCGTGTGGAACCCAGACCAAAATCCGCAACAAAGATATGCAGGCATTTGTGTCCCTCAACGAAGTAAGAAGAGACGCACAGTTTAAGTGCACAGCATTTATTTTGCTATTCAGGTGTACGAGGGCTGTGGAGCAGTTATCATCTGGAATGCGCAGTACAACGCCTACGTGGCGCGATGGTACCTAGTGGAACTGGCGTTTTGCCGAAATGAAACACCGGTTCTAGCACCGCCTCACCCAATTTCCCGTACATTGTGAAGGACAGTTGCCTGGAGAAGTTGGGAATTCGCAAACCGGCGAAAACCGAACTGGGCAGCTGCTCGTCGCCGGCCACTTCTCCTCGTCCCTGGATGTTTGCCTTCGTGGAGAGCATTGAGCTGTGCCAGATAAGGAAGCCGGAAAATCGGTAAATTCTATAGAATGCAATGGTTTGGCCCAACAGTCGAGGATTTCAGCTACAATTTGCTGCTCGACACCCGCTTCTACCGCATCTCCGTTTTGCCGATGCCCGGCGAATTCCAGCAGGCGACAGCAATGAGCTCGGCTTCGTCGGTCACTTCCTCCAGGCGCTAGTCGCACACATCCAAATCTCAAAGCACCGAAGGGCGTGTAATCATATTTGGATTTTCAGAGTTTTTTTAATAATTGTTCTTAAGATGTAAATAAATCGTTTTTAATCGTTCTTTTTCACAATCTCTCATCATTTGTGCTTAATGAGTGTTTGGGTGCATATGCATATTTCCCCAGCAAATATTTTTCTATTACAATAATGTGCTATACATATTTCCAATCCACTTTCATGTACACTCACTCACTTCTCAGATTCGCTCTCTCCCCGCTGATCGCCACTCTTCATCAGTTCCCCCACTCAACCAATACCTAATTCCAGCCCTTTGGGCTGTTTGTAGATAGCCAACTTTGCGAATTCATTAAAAAATGTAACCTCACACAATATATTTTCTCTCCAATAAGGCTGGTAGCCTCCATACCTTACAAGCTACAACCATTTCTCTTTGTTTGCAAATTGCCTTGTGATCGCCGATCAATGCAACATCTTCGACGGAATTTATAAAAGTATAAACCTAAAAAATATTGTGTTATCACGTATTTTATTGTTATCAATTATTTATCATACTTCATACCAAAAGGCATATTATTAGACAAGATAAGCATTTTACATATTTTTAAAGCATTGGTTTCTAGATGGACTTGAAAATCGATCAAGGAGTTAATGAACGAAAAAAGGTGGAAGAAGCTCAAGTCTTTGATCCCTATTTCGGAATACGCGTCAGGTTGTGCTTTTTTTTTGTTTTTAAAATTAAAATGTCATGTTCTCAGTAATCCGAAGGTTTCACTGTCCACAGTGGACACTTTTTGCTCGGTTATGCGGAAAATGCGGCTCTGCGATTTGAGTCCGAAAGTGGAGCCGAACGGCGAATGGATGACAATGGGTGTGGTGGTGGAGAAGAGCGAGTGCAGAAAGAGCGGCAACGGAAACGAGTGGATGGTGTGGAGGATGAGCGACCTGAGCGTGAGCAAACGCCACCGAAAAAAGCAGCCCAGGTTTCAAATCTTTCAGACCTTTGGAGGGGCCACTGCCAAAGTGCTGCTGTTCGGCGATTGCGTTCAGCAGTATTGGAAGTTCCAAGTGGGCATGACCGTTCTCCTGAACAGCCCCAAATGGGCCGAATCGACGCCTCAGAACGAGAAAGAAGGTAAATAAACTGCTAAATTGGTTTTTCCCAACAATATTGTCTCAGTTGTGCTGAAAGTGTTCAAAGCGGCCCAAGTGATCGAGATCGGCTTCTGTCCAGACTTCAGTGTTTGCCAAGCGCAAAAAGCAAACGGCGAGCCGTGCAGAAATGCAGTCAATGTGCGCCAATCGCTTCTGTGCCCGTTCCACGTGCAGCAGCGGGGCCGTCAGCTGGCGGCCAATCGGGGCGCACTCAACCGCTCCTACAACCTCCCGCCGAAACAATATCGTTCCCTCGACGAGCCAACCGGGTCGATTTCCTCTGCCCCACCGCCCGGCGGACTCAAGACTGTGAGAAGAGTGGCAGATGGGCGAATGTTTGTGATTGGAAGAAAACCATTGAACTGACCCCATTCTGTTCTAGTTATACAAAGTTGAAGACGCCAGTGCCGCGTGGACTCAACCAGACCATGTGTGGTTCGGAGCTCAAGGAGAAGAAGAAGCAAGCGGAGTTGCAGAAAATTGTCGCTGAAAATGTACCTCTAGTCCCGTGTTCTGCAATAGTAAAAATTCCCAAAAATTCAGCCGCACACACTTGGCGCAAGGCACTTGCTGGTGAAGCACAACAGAGAGAACGAGGATCCGAAAGGCGCCGCCGTTGCTCCATCCCCATCTCTGAGCCAGAGATCAACACAGTCAATGCGTGATTTCATCCAATCCCAGGTGCCGAATCTCAGAGCTTTCTTTTTAAATATCGGTTGAGATTCAGCCTCTGAAGAAGGCCCTCTCCTCCTCCCCATCCACCTCCTCACTCGTCGTGGACCTGTCCGACCCGCATCAGCAGCTGCCGCCGCCAAAGCTGTCTGGACTGCGAAAGACTGAACTCCTTGAACAAATGAAAATCGTAAAACACCGAAACATTACAGACATCTCGATAAAGAATAAACAACCAATTGCTCCAGAAACGCGCTGCACAAATCCTGAAGAGCGGAACGAAAAGGCGAAAACGTAATTATAAACAATGAATTTATGCAATCACAACGCCATTTAAAGCTGGTCCAGACGAGGAGAGCCGACAGGCCGACTGCAGCGATGATGCAAAGCGCAGAAATGGCGGCCCACTGCTGGGCGGGAGTTTCTCGGACGAGCAGATACGCGCACTGCTGGGCAAGAAGTCCAAGCACGATGATGAGGCGAGGCAGGAGGAGTTGAAGCGCCAGAACGAGTACTTCGACCACAAGCAAGTGGACGAGCACATCGAGACGAGCGCGACCAACCTGATGGAGCTGAAGGGCTGCAAGGTGGTCACCTGCACAAAGGTTATCATCATACTCAGTATTCTCATTGCCATATTCCCATTGCCATTTGATGTTCGCTGTTGCAGTGCAACTACACAAGCGCCCATCAAAGTGCCCACTGCAAGTCGCTGGGACACGAGGTGAAGCGGCACTCGGCTGACAAGCGTTTTTTCAAGTGTCGCGTGTGCCAACAACGGACAACCGCCTACGACCGGATGCCCAGCAAACCGTGTCTGGTAGGAACGGGTAATCGCAATCTATGCGAATAGCAAACACTTCCAGGGCTGCAAATCGAAGGACTTCTATCGGGTGGCGATGCGCGATGAACGGAAGGTGCTGACCGAAAGGGAGCAGCTGAAAATCAAGGAGGAGGAGCGGAACTTTTCCGCTCTCAAGTAACCATAATTTCCAAACAATTCACTTTTTGATATTTCAAACTAACATTTATTTGCCTGTTCATTTATTGATTAATGAAGTGATTCTCGTTTGCACAAATTTATACTCACGTACATATTAGCAATCCACAAAATCGAAAAGATTATTTCTTTCTGAATTCGTTTAAGCCTTTTTCGTCTCCCTCAAGACGCAGAACTTTTGGGTCGGTGGTGGTGGTGAGTCTCCGCGGAGTATTTTCGCAGCGGACGACTCTTGGACGAGGTGAATGCGGAGTAGTAGTGGTTGGCCGTGTCGACGGCCCTGAACGGGAACTGCTGCTGCTGGCAGCCCGTTTGCCCCGTGTTCCAGAAGGGCGACGAGGGCGGAGTGATTTTGATCTTCACACTCGGGGTTGGCGGCGCAGAACGCACTCGAGGCCTCGTGAAGGCGGGCACATCCCGGATCTCGCCGCCAATCAGCGGAATGGCCGCCAAACACGCCACCTATTGGGGGAATTGTGTGAAGTGAGAGGCGGGTCCCAATGTCTCAGTTCCAGTGCCCCCCACTTGTTTGAGGTTGTCCTTCGCCTTGGGCAGCGCCTTCTTGTCCCTCCGCCGCGGCTCCATGAAGCCAGCGATCACTTTGGCGCATTCTGTCCTGCCCACGAATTCGGCCCATTCCAGGGCAGTGAACTGTCTGCTGTTGTCCCGCTTGTAGGGGTCTGCTCCTGACCAAATATTGACAGTTAACACACGCATTGATTGAGCCGCCCGCCCATTCGGCTTGCCTGCTTTCAGCAGAAGTCTGGCGCAGTTTACGCGTCCTTGGATGGCCGACTTGATCAGCGCCGTCTGCCCCAGCTTGTTCACCTCAACCGGCAGTTACATAACTGCGGCTATGTGTGTTTTGTCTTCTCAACTCACTTGGTCAATTTCGAGGTTTGCGAAGCGTTCAATGAGCAGCTCCACAATTTGATTGTGTCCTGCACACAAAGGGATCCCTGAGCATAATTCGATTCCGCTCAGTGCTCACCTGCTTGTGCCGCGTGAATCAGCGCAGTGTTCCCCTCGATGTCGCCCAGGTTCACGTCGATGTTCGGGTCCAGACTGAGCTCCTCCACCGTGCACTTCAGTCCTCTGGCGCAGCTGTGGATTAGCAGCGACTGAACGCAAAGGGAGTTGAGTGAACAGAAGTAAGGGAGAGACCTCACCTTTCCCGATTTGTCCTGCAAGTTCACGTGGTGCTGCGACTCGAGAATGGGACAGGGCGGCGAGTACATTTGACGCTGGATGCTGTTGTTCGCGTGCTCATACTCCGAATCGGACTCTTCATCCGACGAATGGGGGTGCATTATTCCAGTGTTGTCGGTGTTGTTGTTCTGGTCGCCATCGCCAGGGTACGGGTGCTTTTGGAGCAGAGAACACACAATCTCGGGAATCGCGGTGGTCATTGTGCTTCACAAATGAGAACTGGGGATGCGGGCAAATTGAATTCAGCAGCCGAGCTTGACGAGAGGAGAAGCCATTTCGTAGCGAAAATTAAGCGCAGAATTAATGAACACGCGCGAAAATTGGCCTTGACGCGATGCGTTCGGATTGGTGGAGAGTTGAAGTGCGTATGTGCGCGTGGAAAGGGGCACTGGTCCCATCTCGCTACACTGCGATTGCACAGGATGGGACGCGGAGGAAATTAAAAGTCTAATTAGGGCGCACGGGAAAAGGTCCGATTGGACGAGGAGGCGGCTTCTTTCCTTCTCTTCGCCGTGAGGACGAAAGACCCACAAAGGAGAAGGCAGAGATTGTGGGCGAGCGGAGGTTGCCGCGAGAACTGAGAACCCATCCGACCTGCGAGTCCTGACGACCGGCGACGGCATTCGGAGGGAAGGGAAGAGGGGGAACGGAGCAGTGGGGGGATTTGGCGCCAGCAAAGTGGGCCCTAATCCGGCAAAATGAGGCACTCACGGCACCGGACGGATTCACCTGTACGCACACAAACAGCCAAAAAGAGAGGGAACTACCCCAACGGAAAAAAGGGGAAACGGCGCTGATGGCTGGGATATATGCCGTGTGTGGACGCAAAATAGTACTTTAAATATGTAGGTACTCGCTCGTCCGCCGGCCGATGGCGGAGCCAACCGGGCGTAAACATCCTCGCGCTTCGCTGACTTTGGACGCCCAGCGTTGCCACTTGCCCGTCCCGGGTACAAATGGTGCGGCCGTTGGCTGTTGGCAATTGAGCGCGGAACAAATACAAACTCAAATGGCGCGGGAATTGGGTGTTGAGGAAGTGTGGGAATATGCTAATTGGGTGAACGGGGGAATGGCCTAATTTAATCAATTTGAGCAATCTGTGTGCAGATAATGCAAATGCTTTATGCACGTTAATTTACACATGGCATCCAATGTATGTAGGTTCAACGCTTTCGAGAATATGTGTGTTTTTGTTCACTGAGAAATATAAATACATATTATACAGCTAGCAATGATGAGAGCGTTTTGTTTGCGGTTGACTCGTTTTGGTGCGATCGGTTGGGAAGTGGGAGCAGATTGGGGAACGGGGTCTAAATATGCTGCGCCAACAGACAAAAGTGGGTGATTCACTGGGCCGAACGAGGGGATTATGACGAGAAATGTGTTCCGAGGGACCCGTGTTCCTCCACTCTGACGCATCTGCGCCCGACAACTTCTTAATCCGGCCTCTCCAGGGTGGACTTGCGCTTGGGCGCCAGCGGCGAGGCGAACTGCTGCTGCTGGTCGATGAAGTCCAGCTCCTCCTCGTCCAGCGACACCGGCCGCGTCAGCGCCTCCGCCGCCTGCTCCTCCTCGTCGCTGGCCACCACGCAGTGGCCGTTGCCCACCCGCTGGCCGGCATTCGGTTCGCTCATTTGGCGCAGCGCGGAGTGTCTGGAGGCGAAAAGCGGAGTTGAACAGGCCCCCATATGAGTCTCTCTGGCGAGTCTCACAGATGGCCGTTGGCCGGCGCCAACAGCAGACAGTCGCCGCTCAGCTGGCAGCCAATGGTCTCCTTGCTGTCGCCCACCGCCGCGCAGCCGTTGATCGAGCTGCTGTTGTTGCGGATCTGTGTGTAGGGCGAGTTGATGTGCGTGTAGCGGGAGCCGCGATGCGTGTCGTTGGGCAGCGAGTGCGAGAGGCGGTGCCGCGTGTAGCAGTTGCGCAGCACGGATTGGACCTCGCGATTGGTGAAGCAGTAGATGATCGCTGAAAATGAAGGAAATGCTAGAATCCACAATCCATGTGTGGTGGACACACCGATCATGAAGCCCTGGTACATGTAGGTGAACGAGGCACAGTAGGTCCAGATGGCGAAGTACTGCAAAGGGAGGGGCCGATCAGAGGGGTTGGCTGTTCGCGTTCTGTGTACCGTGATGTTGTCCTGGGTGGGCGAGAAGGGGATGGTCTGCATGATGTTGGGGATGCCCAGCAGCGGGATCAGCATCAGGGCCGCCTTCACGGACTTCTTCATGCGGTCCATCTCACTGCTGGAGTGCGAATCGCGCACTTTCAGCCAGAGAACGCGGATCACGTTGAATCTGGTGCAAGCAAATGAGGCACACTGGTCGATGGGAAGGGCGTACATGAAGAACGTGTTCAGCACCAGCTGGGCCAGCCGGGGCCCGTCCAGGATCCAGAACTCCGTCTCCAGGTAGTACGAGCCCAGACAGCGCTCCAGGTTGCCGTGCTTCTTGACCAGCAGGACGATCAGCCAGCCGAGCGTGTGCACCAGGGGAATGCCTGGACGGGTTGTTTTTATACGTGTTGCGGATCGAAAATGGGACGACTGACCGTATCCGGTGAGCAAGTACGGCCACAGGTGGGGAGTGGTATTGAACACGGCGAACACCAGTTGGTTGTGTAGGTACAGGCCCTGGACGCGGAATTGTGTGTTCTGGTGAATACATATTTATTATGCCAAATGCCCACCGAGAGGAACATCCACCAGAAGGCGACCGACTTGAAGTACTCCAGCAGGAAGAACATCAGTTCGCACACGAACACCTGTCAGAACAGTTTGACGTTTGATTTATATTTATACCGCTTTCAAATTCACCATCGTGTTGATGGTCTTGCCCTGGGGGTTGACCAGCTGCTGGTGGCCCATGCGGTCGGTGAAGATCAGGTCGATGTAGAGCACCAGACGGATCAGCACCACCGCCAGGATGGCCACCATCAGGTGCAGGTGCAGCATGTTGCGGAACACGCGCAGGCGGCGGAAGCACGAGAAGATGGCCACGCTGAGCAGCAGCGAGATCAGCGACAGGCCCAGTCCGACGAACTCCAACTTGCGCGCATTCTTCGCCACGTCCTGGGCCATCTGCGGAGAGCAGCATTGGCCTCATCACAATATGTTCGCAATGTGCCCACCACAAGTGTGCCGTTGTCCATGTTCTGCATTATGGCCACCACCTGCAAGGGCAGATCCATTGGCGCTTGTTTCTGGGCCGAGGGGGGAAGGACTTGCCTCCTGGGTAAAGCACATGGTGAAGTTGGTCCAGCCGTGCGGACGGGAGAAGTCGCCGTCGGTCTTGCCCATCCAGTGGCCGGACGAGTGGCAGAGCTTGGTGATGGACTCTGGGGACAGATACACATGCAATTCGACTTGTGGGGAATGGGAGCGCTCACTGGACGGGTCCAGGCCCTTCAGCGGCGGACACTGGAGCGAGACGGACTGGCCGCCCGGGGTGGCGGGCCTGCGGACGGAGAAGTCAAATGGGGGTGGACAGGGGTTGGTGGGTTGGCTCTCACCAGCACAGCACGGTGTCCCAAGTGGCGTTGCACCAGGGGACGGTCTCGTCGCCGGCGGGGCCCTCCACGGGCAGTCCGGAGTTCTGGAGCGCCTCAAAGCACCTGAACCGGGGCGTTTGGGTCACATGGTTCTTCTGCCGGGCGCCCACTGTTCCATGCTGTCGGCCAAACTGAACTGGAGTCCTCTAAGCCAGACGTGAGAGCCGTTGGCCAGCAGCACAGAAGACGAGGCGGCCGCCATCTGGTCTGCGTCGTCCGGCGGCGGTTTGGCGGATGCACTCTCCGAGTAGGCAATCGACATGGTTGTTCGGCTGAAATGAGGGCACGAAATGAACAGGCAATCGATTCCCGGCACTTCCTTGTCCCGGGTGGGACATCAAATAACGTGAGCAAGTGGGGAGAGGTCCACCCCTCCACCCCAGCAGAGGGTCTTTGGAGTCTGGCTATTTGCTTCTTCTTCTTCTTCTTTTCCTGCTCCTTCCCAGGCCCTCGCCTTTGCGCCTTTTGCTGTCCATTTTTTGCGTTCTTCCCAATCCCAATTAGCGGGCCGGATGGGCGCAGGGCAAAGATAAAGGGAACGAACGGAGGCACTCGCGGAGGAATGGAGGAAGCGCCCCGGAAGGACTGGCAAGAGAATGTGCCCAAACCCCAGCACATCGCTGGAAAAGACCGAAATGCGGGCCAATCGGGGATGGCCAAAAGTGCTGCGTCCGTTGGCCCTTTTGGACGCCAGACAGGTGCCTTGAAGGGATTGGAAAGTGCGGGAGCGGGAGCAGGGAGAGGAGACGCACTCTCGACTCTCGACTCTGGGGACCGATTGCCGGACTGCATTTGAGGAATGTGGCGGCGGAGGACAGATAAGGCGCGGGGGACACGTCCACTGAGTGCCGTTCTGGGAACCAACAGTGCAGATGGGCGACGGCAGATTGGGATTAGCCGGGCAAAAGTGGCCGGTGGGCGCGTAAACAGAGAGAGAGAGAGGGAACGGCGCAAAAACTGCGGCGGCGGCGGAGGTGTGCGAAGCAGCCAAAAAGCGAAAGGTGGATGCCACCCAGCAGGCTAATGGAATGAATTATTTGTTTGGCAAAACGGCGAAGGCAGGGGAACGGCGGCCAAATCACAAATTATTTAGTTTCTCCGGCACAGTCTGTCGAGCAAATGCCAACTGTGGGAGCAGAGACCTGCGACGGAGGAGGCCCTTTCCCATTTGTTATTCACTCGCACCGAGCGACATTTATCGAGAACGCTGATTAAGTGATGACTGAGTGAGGGTCCTTTGCGCGGAAGAGGGCAAACAACCGGGGCCAGGGGCGTTCGCAGTTCGCGCGTTGCGTCGAGTCCATGCGAACTTGGCGGCCGAAATGGCGGAGGGATTAGCAGTGGTGGGGCGGTGGAGGCTGTGGAGGGCTTCCCAGCGGGATTAGGGAAGTGACGGCGGACGATGTTTGGTGGCGAGGAAAAGCCATCGGCGTCCGGGAAGACCGTCCATGGCAACGGTCCGATCTGCTGGGCGGTGATGGACGGGAGCGGGAAGAGGAGGAGGAAAACAGCAGATACCGGGAAAGGCGAAAGCGAAGCAATGGAAAAGGGAATGGAATTGAAGTAATGGTGTGTGAGGAGCACAATTACGATTGGAGTGGTTTGTTGAAGGGAGCAAGCAGAGGGAAGTTGTTGGCGGGGGGTCAACCCAACCCATCACCACCCAACTCATCACTACCCAACTCATCACTACCCAACCCATCACCAACCCAACTCATCACC
>VAHH01000787.1:0-20276 GCA_013357305.1 Radopholus similis | reverse complement strand
CGCCTGCGCTTCCGGAATGCGTTTCCGCGCTCTAATTATGTTTATATTATATGTTTTTTACCAAAAGAAGATGCTTTATGTATGTTTTGCACAATTTCCGGTGACACCCATATAAAGTAGTTATTCCAATTGTACATATGTAAATATGTGTAATAATGTGGAGAGCGGAACACTCGGGATTACGGACATTTCACCATTGCGCTGCATCCCGAATGTAGATAGATAGATACAAGATCAGCATTTGCTTCGGCAAGAAGCGAAGTTTGGGGGTGGCACTTGGCGCGTGTTCTCCATTTGGGTGTCGACGGAAATGGGCAGCTGCTCTCAAAAAGGGATTCGGCTGTCCGCTTTAATTTTTATTCAGGTGATTGTTTTCACTTTCCGCTTATTCGAAACATTTGCTCGTACGATGAAGTGAAATGAAAAATGATGTCGTACTCCGCCATTCCAGGAAATGAATAGGGACATTAAAATAATGTTTTGCGAAGATTCATTTTAAGGTCTTGGGCGCGGAAACTAGCTTTTATTTGCTTCGTTTTAATTCAAGTTGTTTGATTGTGAAAGGAGCACCCAAAAGGGGAGTCAAAAGGATCAAAACCTGACCAATGCCACACAAAATACAAGATAATGAACGATCTCCTCCGCTTTTAAAACGCATTTTTGCACTTCCGCCAAAGCATTCGTCAGCTTCATTTTTCAAATTTTCAGTGGCTTAATTCTGCTTGTCCGCGTCCAGTCCAAGGTTCTGTTTATTTTTGAGTTCCGCCAAATTTAATTTGGCCACAGAATCTATTCCAGGCCATTCAAAGTTCCACGCAAAGACACAAATTCCGTTCTGTTTCGGAATTTTGCTCAAACCGAATTTGTCTTACCGGAATGGAATACACAATTAATAATTATTCTTAGTGTCCATTAGTTTCATTTTAGTTTTCGGCCGTTAATGTGATCCGCAAAATCACAGATGGACATTTACAAAATTATTGTTCGATGGAACTTTTTCGGCATTATCCGAATCGCTCAAATAACTAGGCCTCCATGGTTAGACGGAACTGGAACAGGTGTTCTGCCCTTTCGCTTCCATCAGCCGTTCTTGCTGCTCCCCCAATTCCCGACTCCGCCTTTCCTGCGCAGGTGCTGCAAAACATCCCCCACCCACCAGCCGAAGGCTATAAGACTTCCGCCTTCCGCCCAAAAACATCCCACTCTCCCCCACCCCCACCCGATTCCGAAATCTGGCGGTTTAGAGCCCAAATTGTCTTTCGCGCAATTAAATCCCGCGAATTAAGTTGCGTGAGAGTGAAAACAAAAGGTGGGGAATGGTCCGGGCTCTTGTGCCTCCACCTTTTCGCATTCGTTCCTTTTGATTCAATTTTTGGATTGCCTAAACCGAAAAGAGAAACAATTTTTTCGGGACAGCGTTTTCCGCCAAGTTCACTTTTTCATTGCCCAGTTTGTTCGCTTTTCGATTTTTATCCCGTCAAAATACTTCCTTTTATGTGCGTAGATTTGCAATGCCAGACGCAAAGGAAGTGCGCACGCGCCCTTTGCCTTTGCTTCACCGTTATGAGTTGTGAATGACACACAATAAATATCGCTTCCGAAAGAGGCCCGCTCTCATTGGCCTAAATGTGTTCTTGGAAATGGAAAGTGCGCGGAAAACAATGGAATGAATGGTGGCTGTGGTGACAAGTGATATGAGAGGACAAACTGCCATAAATACCGCAACCAGTTCCCCCATTTTCAGTCGGAACGATGGCCAAGAATCCATCCAAAATTCCGCCTTCCTTCTGCTCCTTCCCACACTCTTGCCCGTCCACGCTGAGCACCGCCAGCAGGCAGAATGGCACTTTTGTCAGCCAGGTCAGTGTAGTACTTGCTTCTCGATTCTGGCACTCTCTACTTTTGCAGTGCGTCCTTCTGCTCTCTGTGGCACTCGTTGTCGCCGCCGCCATTCCCGCTGGGGCGGACCCCTTTTCGGCTGACCAGCGGATGTCTTCGATGAACCGGAGGTTCCTGTCGACTCCGCGCAAACGGACCCCACTCAGCAGGCACTGTCCGCTGCACGAAGATGCACAACGTGCCCTGACCAAAATGGTCGTCGCCAACGAGGCGGACATGTTGCCGCCGCGATTGGTGCCGGCACATGGCCAGCGGCCGCAGAAGGAGAGGAACAGTTTTCTGCAGGACACGCTGATGGGCTGTCCGGTGGAGGAGGCGGAGCAGCAGCAGAGTCAGAGTCCGTTCGACGAGATCGCGCCCGGAATGCCGCTGGAGCTGCGGTCGCTGTGCAACTTCGTCTACGTGGACAACATCGATGAAAGGGTGCTGAAGCGTCAATACCTCCAAATGTGATTGGTTCATCCCATTTCAGCGATTGCCGAAAAAGATCACCGAAATGAAGTGCATCTGTGACCGGCCCAGCCGAGTGCCGGGCGGTGGCGGTCTGCGTTGCGAGCCGCTGCAGTACGAAGTGCCAGTGCTGGTGTTTGATGAACACTGCGCCCAGTTCAAGCAGCGGCTGCAGCGGGTCACTCTCGCCTGCGTGGCGGTGCTCCCCACCTCGGCACGGACCGGGTTTGCCCCGCGAATGGGCGAAGCGCAAGAGGCTGAGTATGCAGTGCGAAGATAAGCACGGAGAGCAAAAAGAAGCGGCAAGCGGGTCAACAACGGGAAACGAACGATCTCACACAATTAAAGCAACATTTTTGTTTTTTATTTACGAAATAGGTATTATCGAACGAACAAATTGTGCATAAATAGTGTCGGTTCGGTTCCGTCAATGGTGAGTGGTCGAGTTGACCGAAATGGAGCACAGTCGCTCGTCCCCCATCGCGCCGGTGCTGCTCTTCGGTCCCCGAAGCACCTTCGGCCCAAACAACATTGCCACTCCCTCGCGATATTTGGCGCTGAACGTGGTGTAAAAGATCCAAGTGGTGGAACTGAAAGGACTTTCGCCATATGGTAAAAGATAAGACTGCGAGTTGGTTGCGGACCTGTTCAATATTACCAAAAAGTTGGCCAGATCGTTGAGCCGGAAGGCGATCTGGGCTGTTGCCTGGGCGCTGAATAAGTCGCGTTTGATGCATTCGGCCAGGTTGAGCAAGAATGGAAGAGCGTTGCACAGCGCAAAGGTGAGAGTAACAAGCAGAAGCTGCAACAAAAGGACGTCTGTCAACCGATTTGTGCAGGAGGGCCAATTCCATGCCATAATAGTGGTGCTGTTCTCGCGTCGCTGCTGAACGGAAAGAGTATTCATTCCGTGGACGGGTCTCTTCTCTGTCCTGCCTTTTTGGTGAGCTGTTCCCGGATGAGGCGCAATCGCAGGATGCGGTACGAGACGAGCGCGTTGAGCGAGAAGATGAGCAGGAACGGAACGAGGAAGTGCGTGAGGAGGAACAGCAGCGAGTAGTAGCCCAGCACATACGCCGGATGGGCATCCGGATCACGCAAATTGCGGATAAACGACAAAGAGCCGTCCTCCGTTTGGCTGCAGGAAAACAAACGTCTCTCACTTCCCTTCCCGTTTCCCTTCGTCACATCAAACTGTACTCCCAGAATCTGATGATGTTGTAGAGAACGGATGCAATCGCCGTGGAAAGCAGAGACCGCTTAGCCGTGCGAGGCGTGCAAAGGGAGCGCACCTGTTCAGTGCGGAGTTTGGGGAAAAGACTTTTAAGCAGAAATCGCGTGCAGTGGAATGCAAATTTAAGAGGGGACCACAGACTAAATAAAACATTTAAGCACCTGCCGTGTTTCCGGTAAAAGAATGACGTTTCGAAAAAGAAAACGGATGTCTTTAGTTCATATTCCAGTTCTCACTAAAAAGGAAAGAGACTCATTGTAATTCTAGAGCTTTTGTTTTTGTTTCGTCGTCATAACATGTCAGCGTTACGAACTAATAATCATTGTCTCCCGAATCATAAGTAAATCCCACGAATTGAACTTTCCCTCGGAATGATGTGGGAAAGGAAGGTCACTGCCGGTTGAACCAGACTGGAGTAACCATGGATTTAAAAAGGGAACTTACATGGAGAGGCCAGCAAATAGCAAGCCAGCGTTCGATGGTGATCAGAACGATGACTGTGATGCTCCACGTCTGAAAAGAAATCTCACCGTATGGATGCGAATGGGCGTTGGAAGAAGACCTGGAACATCAAATTGACGGGGTAGAGGAACTTGACGATGATGGACTGCATCTGTTCGGAGTAGAACCAATCCCAGCTGTCCAGGTTGGGCAGAATGAACACTGGAATGGCGAATAGGAGGAGGCCGATGTCAATGCACGACAGTGCGCTGAGCAAAATGTTGATGCTGGAGTGGCGCTGAAAGGGAGTCGGCTGAATGGCCAGACTGCTGGTGGAGGCCACCAACCACTCTGAGGAAGACGAGCGCAGACAAGAAGTTGCCGAAACAGCCGAACACCACCATGGCCAGTGAACAGGAAGCGAGGACATGTCGGAGCGGATCCATCTGTCTGTTGATAATTGTTGACTAAAACATGGATATTGTGGCGCGAGTGATGATGGATGTGTGGCTAGTAGAGAGAGGACTGGTGGCCATTCAAATGTTTATTTTTGGCTTTGGGTCGGGAAAACGAAGAGATGATGCGCCCAACAAATAATAGCGTGCCGATGAGCAGAAAATTTTCCCTCTTTTTGCACCCAGCTGGCGGCTGCAGCTTTGTTGATGAATGCAGTATGGATGAGGAAAAGACGGACAAACGCGACCAAATGGGACCAGAGGCACAAATGGAAATTGGATGGGAATTTTATCCGGATTTGAGAAGCGGGGAGGGAATGTCTTTTGCTGGCCAACTGGCCGGCAGAATAAGTGCAGTTTTGTTTTAATTAACTTTTTGTTCCGCTGCACCCTTTTTCCTCAACATAGATTGGGGATACAATTTGTGTGCTGTGTGGCCGCCTTCTCACGCGATCCTATCATCATGATTCAAGAGAGAAAAATCAAAAATCAACTTATGCGCGGTTAGGATTAAAAAATAGAATTTTAAATTGAAACCATTACGCCAAACGAAGTGACAATTTGACAATGACAACGGATCACGGAGGAATGGCGAGGACTCGCGACTCGGAAGTCCTACATCAATACCTACTATTGATCGCATTAAAAAAGCATTGAATTTGATTCGCTTTTAGAAAAATGTCGGAATTTGATTCTCTCTACAGCATCAAGGCCATTCTCATTCTGGACCAGGACGGGAAGCGAATTCTGGCCAAATATTATGACAAAGAGCTCTACCCCGTCGAAAAGGAACAGAACGCCTTCGAGAAAAATCTATTCCAGGTTCTTATTAGGAACAGAATGTATTAATAGTCTCATTTTTACCTTTAGAAAACGCACAAAGCCAACGGCAAGTTTTTTAAAAATCCATCTGCATTTTCCAAATAACAATTTTAGCGGAAATAATACTGCTAGACGGTCTCATTTGCCTCTACCGCTCAAACGTCGACCTGTTTTTCTACGTGATCGGCAGTGCGAAAGAGAATGAGCTGATCCTGCAGAGTGTGCTGACGTGTCTCTACGAGGCTTTCTCGATCGTGCTGCGCAAAAATGTCGAGAAGAAGGCTCTATTTGAACACATCGATACCGCCTTTCTGATATTGGACGAGATCTGCGATGACGGGTTGGACTTTAGTCTTTTCAATAGGCTGGGAGAAACACCACATGTCAAAGGATTGTACTCGAGACCGACCCGCAGGCCGTTGTCGCGCGTTGCGCCATGAAGCCGGAGGAGATGGCATTCAGCGAGAGCAGCATTTCCCAAGTCGGCATGTCGCTCCTGGGATCGGCAAAAGATCAGCTGAAGTGGTCTCTCCTGAAGTGATTGATCATGGGGCTAAGCCAGAAATCAAATTACCTTTTTAAATCAAAATTGACACCAATCTTTTGAAAAAACTCCAATTATAATTTGTGGATTTGTGGTTCTGGCAATTGGAGAATTTTCATTATTTGGGATTGCTGACACACACCCTTGTTATTTATATGTGACTTGTGATAATGGATACCAATTTGAAAATTGCATAAAACCTGAAGAAGATCAATTAGCAATTGGATATAATTGGTTACACGTGTTCTATCAATATCATTTTATTCAAATGGTTTTATTAGTCATTACTTCGCATCACAAAGACCATTCCAAGTTTGCGAGATGTCCGATCAATTGGCACTCTGGGACCGGTTGATGGCCCTGACTGCGAAGGCCCAATCCGCAGCAGACGCATTTGGCGAATTACCCCCAACAGGAGGCCTTGACGGATTGGCCGAAAAGTTGGACGAGAAGAACCGCATTCGGCTGGAAGAAGGTAAGCGCCAGGTGGAGGACTTGGTTAAAACAGTGTGTTTTAATTTGAGCGAAGGAATCTGCATCCTCAATACTGCATCTGCTGCTGGGAGGGCCTTTGGGTTCCACAGGTTCCCATTCAATTGGTTTGCCTGCATTTGCCCATTTGGCAGATGGCGCCTCCGTAACTGAGCGCTACAGGATATTGAGGGAGGAGGTTGCGGCGGACAAAGGGTCTTCGTCTGTGGACTTGCCGTTTGCGGACATTTTCACCGATTTGGAGGAGGGAGACGAGGACGAAGAGACACTCCAGAGAGTCGGGGAAGGTGCGGGTCGAGCTCGATTTGGGCCGGGCATCTTTCGATTTAGCAAAGAATGCCCTGTTCCACGCGTTCCGGTCGCTCATCCGTACGGAGGTTGAGCCAAACGGAGAGGAGTCTGCAGGGCCGAGTCTGTTTGGCGCGCGACCAGGAAGAATCGGACCGTCAAATGTGATTGGGATTAACTCGCTGTGAGACCCGTTTTAAACCCACTCCCAGTGCAAAATGCATTTGAAACCCAGGCAATGGCTAGAGCGACAAAAGGCACTGAACAGACGCGAAAAGAAGCAAAGACGCGAAAATGTGGACACCAGGGCGTCGAAGGGGCGCAAAACCCGTTACGTGGAAATCCCGCAGTTGGTGAATTTCTTCCCGGCCACTCCCGAACGCATTCCCTGGACGCAGGAAAAGAGGAATGAACTGTTCAAGTCGCTCTTTGATTAAGATCATTTTTGGTTAATTTGTTTTCGATGATTGGTGAAAAAGTTTACAATTCCTCCAACGGCCCATATAAAATCAATTTATGTTGAACGACAAAGTGGCATCATTTTCACATTTTCGGTGCCAAAGACAACGTTCCTTTGGCCATGATCAAATACCAAAGAATCCTCGTCAGGATTTTACCCAGAAGACCCCGAGAAAGAATTGGAAAGCGCTGTGGCGTCGTTTTGGGAGAAGAAACCTCGACGGAAGAGGCCGCACCACCCCCACCAGCATCATCGCTGCGATACGACAACCAGGAAAAAAGGGTCACGGAGGTAAGCCCGTTCGATTGTGGCGCTAAACATTTGGCCAAAAATTACGCGAGGAATAAGGAATTGGCCAAAGGGATTTTGTTGTGTGAAGGGTACGCGCAGGCTATGGACAAATTGAAATGAGAGTACGGGGAGAAAACGGAGAATTCTGAACTCCGACCAGGGAAAAGGTCAGCCAGGTGATACCTAGATGGCCAGAAATACGCGTCCATGGTCAGGGAGGGAGAAGGACAGGGTGGTGAATGTGCCATTTTGGTCTCATCTGTGTTCGAGACTAACAATCGCGTGGACAAAATGCAATGCTCACTGCTCCCTCAGGCCAACAGCCCAATTGGCTCGTCCTCGATTCCGCAGGCGTTGATGCCACGGACGAAGTTCACGTAGCTGCAATTTGTGCATCCATTGTAGTGAGTGGTGGACGTCGGTTTTTATTTTTACCCGTGCTCCTGTCCCCACGTGTTGTTCCAACTGTTCTTCACGATCCAGTATTTGACGCCTTCCTGGCTCTCTCCGTAGCCGACCACCAGCAATGCGTGCAGCCCCAGCACCTGTGGAAGGAACCCCAACAGTGGAGAAAGGTGCATATACTTATATGCTCGGGCCAACCCTGAATTTGCAGTCGTAGTCCGAAGGGTGGTAGATGCCCGATTTGTAGGGCTTCATGTCCGGAGGCACGGCAATTCCTGCAAAAATGGCGATTTGGAGGAGAATGACATGTTGAAACCGACCGACATTCACCGGTCCGAAATTGATCAGCCAGTCCATCATGGACTGCTCGTCGGGGTTGATGAACACCGCCACGTCGATCTTCGTCAGATTTTTGCTGCCAAAATCCACCGAGCACACGTTTTGGCGGTGAGCCACGTAGGGGTACTTTTTTTGAGATTATTCATTACTCACATTTCGCTAATTAATTGATTCATGATTACTTCGTCCTCCGTGACCAGTCCCCGCTCGTGAATGTACCGGAACGCCTTGTCCTCACTGCCGCCGTTGCACGCATTGTTCTGGGTGGAGTGATTGATTGGTTGACGCAGGGCAGTCCCCCATTCTGTTGGGCCACCTCCAGATTGCAGTCCAGCAACTCCTGCTCCGACAGACTGCGCAAATGCCCGTGCGCAACCGCGTACGCACTCTCGGTTGTGGCGACGGCTGCAAACGCCCAGCAAGAGCCGCACTGGCCCTGCGCCTTGACCGGCGTCACAACGCCTCTGGGCCGCCAGTCAAAGTGCCGGGGGTACTCGCTGCCCGGCTCCTCCGCGCTTCTGTCCGTGAACGCGCGCCGTAGAATCGGGTTCATTTTGCGGATGAACTTCGCCTCCACGCGCCGCCGCTTGAAGTGGTCCAACGGCAGCAGCATCCTGCCCATCTCCTCCTCAGTCCAGTCCGCCATCCCATTGACGCCGTAGGTCATGTTTCTGCCGGTGCGTTTTGCCTCCGCGTTTAGCCGCGCAATCTCTGCCAAATTCCGCTCAAACAGCTTGAAGCGTTCCCAGCGCTCGCGTTCACTGTTCCATTCGCGCGAAAAACTGCGTGGATTATATGGATGGTTAGACTTTTGCGGCTTACGTCCGTTCGAACTGCTCGAACTCGCGCACCACTTCTGGAAGCTCTTCGGCGAAGAAATGCACCAGCTGCGTCTGTTCACTGCGCCAAAAACGCAGCAGCAGGGAGACAAGTCCGGGCAGACAACTGAATTGCCACGAATCCGGCACTTTTAGCGCTAACACCACTCATTACTGTATGATCACGGCGCCCGTGGTTATCGCCAGCATGGCCAACATCAGAGTGTAGAGCACCTTTGAGCGCTTCTGGCGGGCGATCTTCTGCTCTTCCGCAACCGTCGTGTCCGCGTAGGGCGCATCCAGCAGCAGCGGCTCCACCGACAGGGACAGCTCTCGTTGCTTGCCGCCGATCGAATCCATTATTTATAGCGAACGTTTTGTTTGGACGTGGAAAAGTGAAAATTCGCGAGTGGCACTGGCCGGCGGACAATGTCGGGGAAAGGAAATGATAAAGAAGACAGGCAACAACCACTACTGATAACAGCGATACAACGGCGGCGATTATGAACCACAAGAGTGAAGAGCTGCGAGCGAATGTTGAGGAACCACGACTTCCAGACAGGGGACTCGCGAATTTGCCAAATGCGACATTGTGTGGGTCAATTGAGTCTGGAACAGTGATAGTGAAAGTGGTTTATTTTTTATTATTAAATTATGTAGCAAATGTGCACAGTTTAGGCAAGAATAAGTGATTGGTTGGGGTTGGGTCCCTCCCTGTTGTGGCCATCTCTGCTTTCCCGTCAAACGGATGACCCATCGCTGTGTGCGCTCGTGTTCAGCATCGTCCCGTTGCTGTTGCCCTCGCTACTGCAAATGTTCCGCTCACTCATTTCACCGGTCCATTTCTTCTTCCGCCCACCCGTCCAGCTGCTTCTCCTCGTCGTTTGCCTCCTCCCCTCCACTCTGGGGCCCCTCCCGCCTCTTGCCCTTCGCGTGCATCTTGCCATTGCCCAACTGCCACGCCGGGATGGACACTCTCTGCTGCTGGCTGGCCGCCCTGCCCCCGTTCTGACGGCTCTGCATGAGCGCGCTCTCCGGAACCGGCGGGAACTGGTTCTGGTTGAGCAACAGCGACTTGACGATTCCCAACTCGGAATGGACACGCTCCATGTCGGAATCTGGAAAACATTCATCGAATGACTGATTGATTTCCGATTGTCCACTTTTCCCGTGCACATTGCCCTGGACCGCCATCAATGTGCGGCTGATCTGTTCGTTCTGCTCCGTGACCGTGGTCAGTGTCTGCGCCACACTCTCGGCAATGCAGCGGCTGGACTCGCTGAGCCGCTGGACCTGTTCCTCCAGCCGGTGCATTCGCTCCTCCGCCGGGTCGGGAACATTCAGCAGCTGGGGCAGCAGCCAAGAGCGCACAAATCGGTAGACCATGTAGCCCGCAGTGCCGAACACCAGCGCAGACCGGGCCAAGTCCACCACGGTGCGAGGGGCGGGGCCAGGGGGAGCGGAGGGGGCGGCGAGGAACGGAGCAGCAATGTGCGAAGACGAGGCGGAGGGAACGAGCTGCACAAACGCATCGAGCGCCAAATCCAAGCCCAGCCCACCTCCGAGGCCGTTGACGAACCGGGGCCACTGGCCAGCTGGCCCAGTTGGTGCAGGGCCGCGTCGATTTCCGCTTCGGTCAGGCCCTTTCCGCGCAGGAACTGTTTGCGCTCGTCCAGCGGCGTCTGTCGCACGCGGGGATTGCCCAGAAACTGTTTGGCCGCCTGGACCATTTCCGTGCGCAAAAGTGCCGAACAGGAGGCATCCGATGACGGAGCAGTGTTGTTGCTGTTATTCATCTGCTGAAAGGGTGCATTTTTATTTTTTGGGGAAATCGTCGAGCGACTCGGCGACAAAGAAAAGCGGTGATTTGCTTCTCTGTCTTTGCTGCGTCTCTCCCAGCCCAAAAATTGTTGAATCGATAAGTCGCCCCCCAGAGCAGCAAGAGCGCACTCCCTCCTCCCCCTCCATTCACTCCCACCTCTCCCTCGAAAGATCGCACGGAAGGAAAAAGTGGGCAATACCTTTTAGGTACCATGGATGGTAAAGTATGGAGCCCCGACCACGTTGATAAGGAAGGGCGGGAGAGGGGTAGGAGGGACAGGACACAGGACGGGGACTGGAGAGCAGAGGTACAAATGGCAAATGGCAAATGGGGAGGTTTCGTACATAAAAGCAGCCCCATTTAGTAACTCGATTGAATTAGTATGTTGATTCGATCAGAGGAGGAACAATTTGGTTGTTTGGGGCTTAGGGTCGAGACACGAGAGAGAAAGAAACATTACAAATAAGAAAAAAGATCGGCAAAGCCAAAATTGCAGAAAGAACCCCACGCACAACTCACGGCAACTTTTCTTGTTTCGTTTTCTTTTTGCAAATAAATTTAGTTCTGGGTAGGTAGTTTCAAGTAATCTGCTTATGTCGTTTGTCTGATCGGCCACTCCCTCAGATCCAAAGTGCATCCACTTATGTATTTCCATTTTCCAACAAACAAGTGCGTCCGTCCACTCTGTACTTCGGCCCCTCTTCTCATCATTTTGCTGTTGAACTTTCCGTCTGTTTTTCCGTTTGTGCGATTTTATACTCCGAATTTGTTTGTTTGCTATGTTCTTATGTCGAAACGATGGTTAAAGCTTTTCAATTGTCTGTTTTGTTTGTGTTACGCTTTTTGAGAACTGCGAGTGGGCGGAGAATTTTGTGGGTCTTTTGGGCGGGGTATAAAATCGGCGGACCAGCAGAGGGCCAAATCCGCCAAAGAAAGCAATAAAACAGCAAAGATGAAGCAGTGCTTCTTCTTACTCTCCTCGCTGCTACTCGTCCTCTGCTTGCTCACCAACGGACAAGTCCCCAGCCAGCCCAACTCGGGCGAGCAACCTGCCGGCCAACAGGGCGGCCCATCTCCCCCGCGTGGACCGCCTCCGTTCTGCCCGTCCTCCGACCAAGCAGTGCAGGCGTGCTGCGACGAGTTGCAGGCGAATGGACCGCCATCTGCCGAATCGGGGCCGCCAGCGCCGCCGCAAAAGTGCATCGCTTGCGGAGAGAAGTGCGCGCCGAAGGGACCTCCACCGGCATAAATGGGAAGGAGTGGACAAGAAGTAATTGACGCGAAAATGGAACAACTAAGTCGCTCTTTGTGAGAACAACCGCTATCTAAAATTTCTGTCCCCAATCATTCTTAAATTCATAATAAATTTATGCGGTGGATGGTATAATAAACTCTTATAGAGCTTTAAACAAAATGGCGGACGAGAGCAGCTCAAAAGTGGGGGAGGTGTGTTGGAGGCTTTAATGGTTTTAATCGGTCATCCATTTCCACGCTGTTTCATCATCGCTGCGCTGTGCCCGCCGTCCTGGCGCCAATCAATTCGTTGGCCAACAGCATCTGCTGGTGCCCCTTTCCCGCTTCCGGTCTCGCGGACATTGGAGTGTAGAGTGAGAGGTGCTGTTGTTGGGAAGGGGCGAACGGAGAGTTGCGGGCGGAGTGCGGGGCTGAAGGGTCCTGCTGGGCTGGCGGACGGGCACAGGAGAACCCCATCTGTTGCTGCTGTCGCGGGTGGTCGTACTGCAAATGGGGGGCTTGGAGTGGCCAACCATCATCGACCAAGCGGAACCTCCGATTGCAGCGGGGGCTGCTGCGGCTGCGCACTCTTGACCAGCGAATAGACAGGGTTCGGCAAAAAGTAGCCCCCTCCGCCGACGTCCACTTGCTGCCCCCTCTGCCTCTGCTGCTGCACGACCGCCACCCCGGGGGACTGTCCGGAGGGCAGAGTGCCACTCCGCTGCTGTTCCGCCGCCGCCGTTCCGCCGTTTCCGTTGCAGCCCTGCTCGTAGACCCCGTAGTCACCCGAATCGCTGGTCGGCGTTTCCCCCGGCAGCTGGAGCGGGAACAACAGCAGGTCGTCCAGTCCGTAGCTCGGCTGGAACTCCGGCATCCAGACTCGCCGTTCCTGAAGGCAAATTACATAACTGCCCGCTTCTCCGCCGTTTCCCACCTGCAAATGGAAGATCAGCTGGCGAAGGGCGTCGAACCACTGGTCCTCCTTGCTGGCGTCCAGAGTCGCGGTCAGCAAGTGCTGGTGCTGCTTCTTGACGCGCTGTGCATGCTCCATCAGCTTGCGTGCCGAGCCCGCTGAGGCGCCCGCTTTGGAGCGCAGCTTGAAAAAACACATTCAAATAATGATGAATGATGATTACTGATTTATCATTATGCCAATGGTTCATTTGTCATTTTCCATCAATCATCATAAGATCATATTCCATGATCGAACGAATGACTGATTCGGTCTCTCTCACACACATTGGTTTTTCCCGGTTTTAAATAGATAAAATAATAAGCAAAATTGTATGTTACATTCATTTACCTCTCGCACCCTGGAGCGCGACTCCACGTCGATCAGCACAACGATGGGTGCGTATTGCGCCAGCTGCAGACGCTCCACGGAGCCGGGCGAAACGCACAGCACACAGTGCTTCTGGGCGGCCATCACGGCATCCACCGCAGCCAGCGGAATGCCGCGCAGCGAATCGGTGGCCGACGAAGTGGACGCGCTCATCAGCGGCTCGCCGTTGTTGCCGACCGACGGGGTGGAGGGTAGAGGGGCGCCGAAACGCAGCGCGAACTTGGACAGGAGATGCTGACGCGCAATGTCCGCCAGAGGGCCGTAGAGCACGACCGGGCTACAGAGGACGGGAGTGAACAAATCTCACCAGTGGACGGACGCACCGGTGGAAGGCGGGCCTCTTCAGGGCCACGCGCTCGTAGGCGGGCGGACACAGCTCGGCGCTGTAGTTCCCACTGCCGGCACTGAGCACGTCCTCTGCGGACTGGTCGGCTGCAGAGGCGCTCCCGTTGCCGCTGCCCCCTCCGAACAACTTCCGAGACGACAGGGACAGCTGGACAAAGTTGAAACAGTGGGCACCACATCCAGCAGAAGGGAGGGAGTCATTCCCAATTCCCACCTTTTTGCGGAACAGCGTCCTTCCCAGAGTTCCCTCCCCAGAGCCCGCCCCCGCCTGCATTCCCTCTGCACAGGCCCTCTCCGCCTGCCGTTGCCTCCGCATCAGCACTTCGGCGACCTTCGCGTGCGGAATGATGCCCATCCCCGGTTCGAGCAGGCCCGCCTTCGGCTCTACGTCCGCCGCACTGTACACCTTGGTGACCTGCCAGAAGCCGGGCGACCCTCCGTAGAGAGTGTCCGTCACGTGGAATATGTCCCCCGACAGGAAGCCCAGCTCCGGCGGGACTCCTCCGATCTGCTGCGGACGCTGGCGACCGCTGGGCCCGTTGCCGTCCGGTTTGTGCGCGAAGTGGGTGCGCACATAGAACGAGTCGCCGCACTTGCCGGCCTTCACTTGGGCATATCTGAAGGAAATGTGCAAAGTGGACGGGGGATGCGACGCCCACTCCTCGGGGATGGAGTGCTCCACGGCCATCTGGATCTGCTGCTCGGCCAGCGAGAGCAGAAAGTCGAAGGCCTCTTCGCGCGTGACCCCGACCATGCTGGTCCCGTTGACCGCGTGGATGCGGTCGCCCACCCTGAGAATGGCTGGTGGGCCAATCGCCTTCTTGGGCTGTGCAACCTGATCCCGTGCTGGTCTGCCGGCGAATGTTCTTGCACCGCGGACACGAAAATGCCCGCCTGGTTGCCGCCGATCACGCGAATGCCCAGTCCGGCAGGGCCCTTCTGGAATGCCACCGTGTGGATCTCGCGCGCGGGAAGTCGCTGCTGGAATTGCGCCGACTGGAGCGGAGCGAACATCCTGAACCGAGTGCAACTTATTTACATACATACAGGCATACCTATGTATTATTTCATTTGGGGCCCTTAATTAAATGTCAATTCTGCGTGTTTTTCTGCCCACCTCTGCTGGTGCTCAACTCCGTTGAACTGTTCCCCGGTGTTGTTGTTGTTCTGCGTCATGTTCAGGGAGTGGACTGAGGACGGGGTCTGAGACTGGTTGCGCACCGGCGGGGTGGGCTGCAACGCTAATCTTTGCGGCTGCTGGTGCAGAAACGGGGAGGTGCTCGAGTGCTGCTGGGCCAGCACTCCGCTGTTCGCTGCCGTCTGTGCCAACGCATTGGGGCCCATCACCGTGGCTGGAGGTGCCTGCATTGGCCTGCCGTTGTTGTTCATCATCAGCATCGACTGCTGCTGCTGCTGCGGAGCGTAGTCCGCGCGCACAGAGCCGGTCATCGGGTCGGAGAAGCGTTTGAAGCCCCCGTAGTCGGGCCCCGCCGAGTACTTGCGTCCAAAGGCCGGCGTCTGCTGTTGCTGCTGCACCGGGAACTGGCCCTCGCCCATCGAGTAGTGCAGCGGAGTGGGCGACTGGCGCGGCGTCGCCTGCACACTGCCCAGGCGTTCGTAGACCTGCAAGGACCACCATCACGCACATGTACATATGGCCTCTGCCTTGTGCCCACTGTGGTCTGGCTGGGCCAACGCGACCCCCCGGCCCCCCCTCCGGCCGAAGACCCCCTCCGCACGTCCCTCTGCACCACCAGAGACAGCTTCTCCCGGGACCGCTGCAGCAGGCGGGTGGCCTCGTCCAGGGTGATGCCCTCCAGCGACTGGCCGTTGACGCGCAGCACGGTGTCCCCCTCCTTCAGGCCGGGCTCCTTCTCCGCCAGCTTCGGGTTCAGGATCTCTTTGATGAAGAAGCGGCATCCCAGCACAATGCCAAAGTCGTCCTTTTTGCGCGACTTGGACAGCGTGAACTTGAGGGTGCGCTGCTCGAACTCGACAAACGGGACTGGCACTCGCCGCTTCACGATCATGTTCAGCTGCTGCGCATCCTTCATCACCGTCACTGCGCTGCTGTAGTCGGCGTGCTCCAGCGGGTAGCCGTTCACGGAGATGATGCGGTCGCCTACTTGCAGAAGACCGAACGCCGGGCCGGATGGGATGACGTCACTGACCACGATTGCTGCCGAGCACTCTGGAGCTGCGTTGGGGCCGCCCGATATGGCAATGCCGAACCCGCCTTGGTTGGACTGAAATCAAAGGGGGAATCAGTTTCGGCGTCTGCCACTTCGGACCGGGACCTAGGAGACAGGAAAAGCTGTGTGCGGGTATGCAGCAGGGAGGAGAGTCAATTCGGGAGATCGATCACCGGGGACGGCGGGACAATCGTCTCGCGAAGGCAACAATCCCGTCGGGGGTCAGGTGGTGTTGTTCTCTCTCGGAAATGCAGGAGAGGGGTTGGCCCAGGTGGCGGGCGAATTGTGTCGATCGGACGGCGGAAGGGTGGATTGATGGCGGGGGAGGCCAGTTTAAGTCGGAGAGAGCGATTGTTGTTTGGGGCCTGTCCCGGAATAATGCAAATCGGAGGACATCGCTCGGCCAAGGAGGGTGATCGATTTCGAATGGACAGGGCAAAATCCGATTGGCGATCCCAAGCACAAACAGAGAGAAGAGGACAAAAGGACTGCAGCTGAGCACAAATGGCTGTGCAAGGCAATTCCCCGCAAAAACACATTGCGTCAATGGGAGAGGAAATGGCGCAGAAGTGAGTGAGAGGGGGGATGGGATCAACCGCGATGGACGAAGGAAGGCATTCAAAACAACCCGTCCCCAGAGAAAACCCAATTCGCGTAATTGCGGCGCGACAAGTGTCTCTGGGAGCGCACCTGACACTTCCGAAGTGGGATCCTCAAAAGGGCAAACAATTATCGGCCAACAACAATTGCCCGAACTGGGCTTGTTTTGCGCCCTTTTGTCGTGTCTTCTGGATCAGAGAGAGGTTCAAGGTCCCAAAATGTTCAGATTCCGGTTGGCCCGTTCCCCGCCCCACCCTGACCCTCTGCAGCGTGATGGCGAACAGCTGCCAGTGCTCCTTCTCCCTCTCCTTCTTCGTCTCCCTGGTGCCCCCCGCTGCGCTGCCCAGTTCGCGCCAGCTGTGCCTGGACGTGCTGTCGCCCGCCGTGGTCTCGGTGGTGGTGGCCACACTGTCCCTGGAGCCGAGGGACGTGTTCTCCCCGTTCGACTCCGCCGCTGAGGCGCTCCACTGGCGTCGTGCTACCGGACAGCTCTTGAGCACTTGGTCGACGCCCCTTCGGGTGGGAGTTCCGCGCGCACTCTGCGACGACGATGCGACCGAAGAGGACGGGTGCAGAGCAATCGGGTGCCGGCGGAGGGGACTCTGGAAGGGAGGGAAAGAATTTGAATGGGAGGAAAGGGATTGGCCGGAAGGCAACTAATAACGTGGAATGGCGCAACAGCAACATAACGATTCCATCCACCCACTCGGTTTTATCGCCTTTCACTTCCCTGAAGAGGAAATCGATTCGGAGGAAGCCACCACTCTCCGTTGAGGGGAATTGGCTGCATTCCGCCCAAGAGGGCAAAGGGCTGAAACAACGGCGGTGCAAGTGACACAGCGCCAAATGCCACCAAGCCCCCCCCCCCCCCAAGGCCTTCAAATGTGCCACCAATGGCCAGTGTTTTTTGCCCTCTCCCCACCAGAGTTGCGGCCCCGATCGGCTGCATTGCGTCGTTGGCGGTGCGGAAGAGACGCGACCGGGCGTAGCCGACCACACTGTTCAGCACGGTCGTCCGGGTCGGGGACAGCGGGGGCATCGCTGTCGCGGCCTGGTGGTCCGTCCCGTTCTCCTCCGCCGCCGGCGCCAGTTCCTCCTCCCTCCTGCTCTCGCCGCTCTGCTCCCCCGACTCCGAGGACGCGCCCCGATCCACTCCGCTGTCCGAACCCGTTCCCGCGGTTGCCGTCGGCGGACTCGGCAGTTCTTGCACCATTTATGTATGTAACCGAGCGAATTGGCCTCAAGTGAAGGCTGAAATCGTAAAATGAAAAATTCGCGTTTCTCTGGTGTCGAAGTGGCGCAAGGGGATTTGGGAGTAATAAATTCGGTGTTGCTGGAAGTGCGGTTTTCGCCGGCCAATTCCCACCGGGACAGTCCCTTGGCGATGGATTGGCATAGAAACAAAACGCCCCAGCTGGATGGATGGGTCAGCGGAAGGAATGTGCGGGAGCGGCGGGAAAGGTCCGAAAATGTGCAAAGCAGACAAGTTGACGGACACACACAGAGAAGCGAAGGAAAGTACAAAGTGGTGGCCTAATTCGGGATTTGGCGCAATTGAATCTGTCTAATTGAGGGGTGGCCCGAAGGCGGGCTGGCCCTCTTGGGGCGGACATTGATTGTGCAATGGCCAATTAGGACAACCGGGGAGAGTGGACAGTCGCCAATTTGTCTGGGGATGGAGCAACTGGCACGGAAGAGAGAAAACGAAGGCGGGCAAAAAGCGGCGGCGATTTGACGCGCTTATTGTCGCTGTGGCCAATTTTTCTCGGCCGCGTTTCGGCGCCCAGAATTCCCGCCGGGCATCCACTGTGCCCTTGCTTTGCCCTGTCCGCCCAATGGCTGTTTAATTAAGAGAGCCCCGGAGGGCCCAGCAATGGCCCAGCTGGCCCCAAAATGGCCCGCTGGCGAATATTATGAAGGCAAAAAGAAACATAGGAAGGATGAATGGTTGGGCGGGTCGGCGGAGCACCGAAAGGGAACGAACAACCTCGCCGAACACAACGAGGGGAAGGGCAATTGCCCGGAAGAACACAACGAGTGCTGGAGTGGCACATCGATGGCTCTCGCTCCCGCCCGAGAGCGGATTCGCCTCTTGCCCTTCTTGCTATTTTCGCGCACAGATTGGATCAGCAAATGGACCCATTCCGTTGGATTGGAGTGCGCGAAGGAGCGGAAATGGGCGTGAGAAATAGGGGCAGACTCTGAGGGAGGGGACTGGGTCGAGATCGAGAGTGGGGATGCACTCAACTAGCCATTCTTCTGTTGTTCGCCATTTGGAGGAAATCAGAACACACTTTCTGCTGGAAGCTAGGATGCAAAAAGTCGGGATTGATCGACCGCTGGATGGAAATGGAATACCGGGGAGAACAAGGACACGCGAGAGATGTGTTGGTGTGGGATAAACAAACGCGGCTGAATGGACTGAATATGCAGGGAAGCAGCTGCAGCAGTGGTGGACGCGCGTAAACAGCGGCGGCAGCACTTTGCCCAGAGGAACCGCACACTTTTGTTGTTAGTTGGGGACTAAAGTTGCTTTTTGCCCTGCTGCCGGTTTGTGTCCACTCCCGGACAATGGCCAGCAAATTGGAGAGGGAGGAAAAGCGAGAGCGGAGGAGCGCTGGGCAGCGGATGGGGAAGCGAAGGGCGAAAGGGTTTGCCTATGCAAATTGCGGCGGAGGAGGAATGCAGCGAAAGGGTAAACAAATGGCACACCAAACTGTGCGCAATTGGGTGGAGACGGAAAAGAAGGGGAAAGAGCACAGGTTTGGCGGAGGAAAGTTGGCTAAACCAGACTGATTTATGCAAAAAATAGCCTTTGGTTGATCTTCAGTTGATGTGCCAGCAATAGGACGATTCCATCCGGATCACTCCAACTTGGATTCGGCTGAAATTATTTTTCAATAAAAAGCCAAGAGACGGAGCAATTTGGGAATTTGGGTAGAGCCTGGCGACTGCTGTTACTATTTACAATCGCAAATGTGCATTCCCCCGATTATCGCGGCACTTCCCTTATTGTGCGTTTATTGTACGACGAGTTGAATTGGGAACATGAATGGAACCGAACAATGAATGATGAGTAAAAGGTTGAGCTGCGGGAGGACACAACTCATGTCAGCGGGGCATTTAGGGTTTGGGGATTTGAGTGGAAAGGGCGGCCGACGCCAAAAAACGGATTAATGCGGGGGACGGACACAATCGATTGGACGGGTTGGAAAAGGAGAAATGGGGAGGAGGGGCTGGGGAAGGAAGGGCAAGGACATTGACGGATGGAGGAACTCAGAGGCTCAGAGCAACTTAAAATTCCGGTAAAGGAACTTGGAGCCCAAAGGAAAAGACGCAAACGGTGAGAAGAGGGAGCAATAAGTTGGCTTATCGCTAAAAAAAGGGAAAAAGTAGCGCAAGCAAGAGAAGAGGAAGGAACTTAAAACTTAATCTTTGGCGGCAGGCACCGCACAAAAGAAGTTTTTCCTGGGGATTTCCACTTCCACCATTTGACATTTGTCCATTTTATCTTTTTATCGTCAATATCGATTCGATATTTCTCGTCCTTTTCTTTTAGTATTCCTTATCTTTTCCTAAACATCTCATTATCTACAAACTGCGAGAATCGATAACAAGCGTATAATAAGAGTGATGAGCTGATGCTGCAGAGAGTTACAAAAATCCTGTTATTAGAAATAATTGAATTTGTAGCAGCAACATTTCCGTTGGCCTTTGTCCGATGCACTCCATTCTTGTTGCCCTCGTGGTCTTCTGCTCTGCCCCGAGCGTGGTCCCCGTTCTGCGCCAGGTGCAGCTGCTGTT
>VAHH01000786.1:0-20318 GCA_013357305.1 Radopholus similis | reverse complement strand
AAATTTCAGCTTCTCTGGTGCACTGGGAGTATGTGAACACGAGGAAGGGAGGGGTGGTAATATAATTGTGGGACAGACCCTAGAGAGTGTGCCCTGTGCCTATATGCCTACTACTATAGGTACTAAGCTGAGCTGTAGAACATAGACATAGAGCCAAAGACGGAGATAAGCTTCGAACTTCCGGCTGAGATCACAATTCACAATCTATCCCATCCCTTCCATGACTCTATAATCTGTAATGAGTAATGAATGAGTGTTATCGATATTTCCCAACTAATTTATTGTACTAATTTATTGCAACTTGTCAGTGATGTTTTAAGTTTTATACGTCCTTAGTTGTTAGAATAAATGTAAATGTATTAATATAAATCTATAACCTCTCAAGCCTCGGACCCACAAATGGTGGTTTTATTGGGTCAAAGCCTTGCCATGCCAATCTTAAAAATTGCGATTAGTCATCGTGGACAAACACAAAAGCGTTGTGCCCTCCCATATAATTTCTCCATGCGGCCCGTCGACTCCATTTCGCAATTCCCAATTTCCATTTCCATTCCCGAGATGAGCGCGCGCATTTATCTCATTAACCAAATGCACATTCTAATTACCGAATACACTGGGCTCTTCGCTTCCAGGATTGAATCCATCTTGTGCCTGTTTTACATTTGCTACCCAACAACACCCAATCACACAGCAATGGCGTCCGCGAAGTGTGCGCGTGAGGAGTGCGGCAAGACGGTGTACCCGATGGAGGAGCTGAAGTGCCTGGACAAGGTTTGGGGGACTCCAGCAAATTTGGCAAATGCAAAATCGATCAATGATCCTCACATTTAGTGCTTCAGGTTTGGCACAAGGGCTGCTTCAAGTGCACAAGTATGTTGTCAAAAATGTACACAAGGTTTGCGGGCAGGGCAAAACGTTTCGGTGCCATTTATTTGAGGCCATTGAGTAGAGATTGACGCAGTTTTTTGTGTCTTTTAGCCAGAACTTTAAAGCAAAATTTTGCTTGAATATGTTAAAAAGCTGAGAGCTTCTTGAATCTGTTATAAAGCTATAGGAGAGCTTCAAAATTAATTGAACTGGCTAGCGAAAAAATGACCAATATAAGTATGGATGGCGGACATTGATCCGACGCTAAAAGTCTGATAAAATCGGTGATCTATTCAGGAAATTGTTATGACATTGCTAAAACGGAGTCAACCCAAATGTCCCATTACACAATAACCAACTTTTAAAATTCATCGGTTACTAGTTAAGTTGAGTATTTTTAGTTGGGATGGACTCGCCAATCAGTTTGAATCCGTTGCTCAAAGAGTTCCTTATTTAATGGGTATGGATAGCGCTTAGAAATTCAATCATTTTTTAGCAATGGGATAGCCAAAAAAAGTGACCAAGTCGAGGTCGAAATAAGCCGAAGCAGATCGTTTGGGCGACGGAGGCATTTGATAAACCATAACTCGGTTAAGAATTAGGCCAAAAATTCGTAACTCGGTCCGATCTGATCCAATCAATTCCGTCCCAAATACAATTTTGTAGAGCTTCCATAGCTCTTGCCAATCACTTTTGGGATCACTCTTCTAACTCTATTTCTTGCCAAGTTATCGCTTCACAAAAGCCCCCGTCGCCCAAACGACATGTACCGGAAATAAGCACCGAACCGCTTGCCTTTGAGACTTCGTACTGATGCTAATAGCGTGAATGAAATATTTTCGTTCAGCTTGTGGGATGACCCTGTCGATGAAGACCTACAAGGGCTACGAGAAGAAGCCCTACTGCGAGGCGCACTACCCCAAGACGGTGCCGACCGCGGTGATGGAGACGCCGGACATGGAGCGCGTCAAAACCAACACGGCCCTCCAGTCACAGGTCCGAAAATGAAATTGAAGACATTTACACCATAAAAATGGAGGAGGTAGAGTTGGGAGTTAGGCAAGACCGGATGAATTCATGAAGCCTGGCCATAGCATATCAACCTGATTAGAATGAATCATGACCGGGTCAGATAAAATCTCAGATTAGATTAAGCGTTAAGTCAATTCAGGGAGTAGATCAAAGTCAGATTGTGTATATTAAGCCAAGTCAATTTAGATTCAGTAATCCGAAATAGTTTATTACAATTTTTAGTCGAAGACTTCTTTACAATCATTCATCACAAAACATAGAGAAATATAGGAGAATAGCAACAACTAACAATGGGATGAAATGGGATTTGTCATTATGTCAATACTTCCAATGATTCAACTATCCAACAAAAATCAATTAAAGTAATCTCGAGATCTCGATTTGATTTTCTGAACGTGTCCAGGTCAAGTACCACGAGGCCTACGAGAAGATGAAGGGCACCAAGATCGAGGTGGCCGACGACCCGGAGATGAAGCGTCTCTTGGACAACACCAAGCACCAGTCGTTGGCGCACTACCACGGCGAGCAGAAGAAGAAGGAGGCGCAGGACCAGCATCGCGAGGGAGGCGCCGGCGCAGCAGCGGCACAAGGTTCGGACCCGGAAATGTTGCGTCAAAATGCTCAAAGAGTTCGAAACGTCGAAACTCACTAATAAAGGAATGATCACTAATAATGGAATGGCACGAACTCTGAGCCGGATACTAATTGAGTTGCAGTTTCCCTAAACTCGAACTACTAAAAGTGGCAATGAGAGACTATAACTTATCAAAGGTTTAAGCTAAAAATTTGATTCAAATGCCAATTTGAAAGTCCAAAGTGTGCTCTATTCAAAAATATAATCAGTTTTCGATTGGCCCAATAAATGGCCATGTTATGGAATGTTTGAAAATTGTGGATTTTTGGAGTTTTTTGGCCATAACTCTGCCAAAAAATCGCGAAATGGGCGCGTCTCCCAATGGAAAGACGCATAAATTTCAAAGATTTACAAAAATCACAAAATGGACGCTTTAGAGTTCCGCATTTTGATTTGATTAGTAACTTGAGTTTGTGTGTGTGAGCGTGTGTGCCAACCAAAACATTGCAGCGTTTGCGGTGTACAATTCGCCCTCGTTGGACTCGCTGGGCTCCGCGCACTCGCAGGCCTCCTCAGTGCGCAACAGCGGCCCCTCCGGAGGCGCCAATGGCAATGGCTATGGGCAAGCCAATCAGCAGCAGCCGGAGCAATACAACGGCCATGCGCCGCAACATGCGCAGCCGCAGCAGCCGCCCTCCTACGCGGCGTATGCCGCCTCGCTGGCCGACAAGGACGCGTCGCCGTACTCGCAGCGCATTGCGCAACAGGCGCGCGGCACCACCATCTACTCGTCGGAGATGGGCGGACGAGGTGGCGGCCCCAATTGGGCACTGATTTGGATTTGGTCGCTCTTCTGGACCTGTGGTCTCTAAATTGATCTGATCGACTTGATCTGGTCTGGCTTAATCTTCTGGGACCTGTGGTCTCTAAATTGATCTGATCGACTTGATCTGATCTGGCCTAATCCAATCATCTCTAATCATGTCAAACGGGAATCATGATCAACTTGATCCAAACTCTAACTTGGTCTGATTCTTATTTTGACAACCCGACTTTATCTAACTTGATTCAGTTTAATCGAGCTGATCCAATTAGGAATTTTCCTACCAATTAACGTGTTCTTCTAGATTCGGATAGTTCTGATTTAACAAATCTCTTCAACCCGACTCAATCTGATCTGACATTTTTACTTGATCTGACCGACTTTTCGGGATCTTTATTGAAACTGGAAAATAAAACAACCTCATTTTTTAATTCAATTAAGTAGTTGCTATAAAAATGGAGAATTATCTCTTGAATCGTCGACGGTCATTGTTCAACTATGAACATGACCAGAAGACTCGAAAGACACAGATTCATTCTAATCGAGTTTGATCTGATTTTTAATTTCAAACGAGCGTGTCTAATTCGACTTGGTCTGTTGCTAGCTTGCATTCTTAACTCTTGATCCTAACCACATTTTTAATTTTAAAACTTGCCAATTTGGAATTCAATCAAAAAAACCAATTTTCGTTTTCGCAATTTTCAGTGTCTCCAGCTGGCGGTGAGAAGCAAGTCGGCTCCATCGCGGACTACGACCCAATGGGCGGTAAATAGCCATTTTCTCAATTTCACACTTGCAAAGAGCGAACTCATTTTTGCAGCGGAGAAGCAACAGAGTGCTGTGGCAAATCAACAAGCGGCCGCAGCGGCCAAGGCGCCAGCCGGCAAAGCGGCCACCGGAGGCTTCACCGTGAAGGCGCTGTACGACTACACGGCGGCGGACAAGGACGAAGTGAGCTTCAAGGAGGGCGGTCAGTCACATCCGGGGACATGCACTTGGGGGCACCACAATGCGCTTGAATGGTGTTGCAGATGCGATTGTGAACTGCCAGAAGGTGGACGAGGGATGGTGAGTGTGGGACGCCGGAATGGACCGGAACAGGTCGTTTGGGCGATGAGGGCCTTTGAGAAGCTATAACTTGGTTAAGACTTGAGCTAAAAATATGACTCTGATGCCATTAGAAAGCTCAAAGTATTCTCTATTCAATGGTCTAATCAATCGCCAGGTAGCCCAAAAATTGGCCAAGTTATGGCCAAATGTTTGAAAAAACATGGGTTTTTTGAGTTTTTTGACCATAACTTGGACCAATCTATTTGTACTTTAAAATGCCATTTTGTAGAGCTTCCACAGATATGTCCAATCATTTTTGGAATCACTCTTCTAGGTCCAATCCTTACCAAGTTAGTCAAAGCCCCCATCGCCCAAATGACATGTATCGGATTGGACTTGTGGGCACACACACAAAATTGGTTTTTCTTAATACAAGGTCAAATTGCGATGGTTCTGGTGTATCAAATTCCCTTGCACCGAACGTGCTGTGCCGGCAGCGAATAATTTTGTGGTGGAGATTGTTGCCATTCCATTTGCAGGATGACCGGAACCGTGCAGCGGACTCTGTTGTGGGGCATGTTGCCGGCCAACTACGTGGAGAAGGTGAACACGCCGGTCGGCCAGTTCCGGATGAAGTGAGCGCGCCAGCCCAAAAAAGCGAGAACAAAAAAGAGAGAACTGTGTGGACGTGTGTGCCAATGGCCAACTTCCCTTTCCCTTTTGCTCCAAATCCTTCCCCCCACGATCCAAAAAACATTTACACGTATTTGTGTCTTGTTTGTTCGAATCTCTCTCACTCTGTCCCTCCCCCTTCTCCGTGTTGGCATCTACTTATAGTGTTTTGAGATGAGTTCTTCTTTATTCTTCTTGTTGAGTTCGCGCACCTGAACAGTTGCAATATTTATGCCCCTCCCCATTTGCCCAGACCCATAAAAGGCGCCCCCAAACAAGTGTCTACGCAATACCGAGAATCGTGAAAAAATAAATTGCACTAATTGTTTTGGGAGCAATGAAAGTGGACAGATGGGGCGAATATGGAGAATCTCTTCATTCTCAAACTCATCATTCATCGCGTCATCAGGCAGTGATTACGTCATTACTCACTCATTATCATTACGCACATATTTCAGTGTCGAAGAACAACAATTTAGAATTGACTCCATTTTGTTTAGTGCCTCCATATTCCATAGATCTATCGAATGGGTTCAAGAACTCTGTTCTATTTTTGTTCCTTTCTTTGTCCACTTATGGCCGGCCTTATGGCTCTCCAAATCCAAACACACCGGCCTTTAGCCTTGAAATCACTGTTAAAAAAATCCGTTTTTCGTATTTCAGAACGCCTAAACAAAATTTATAGTCAGCACCAATGGCAGCAACGACGGCACTTGGCTGGTGCTCACAGCAGCTACGCTCCCGTATCGCCAACAAATCCACTTTTTCCATCTCAATCGCTCGTAGAATTTCTTTTTTTAACATTTTTATTGGCCTGATGCATTTAAATTTGTTTCTGAGATCAATTCCGTAAAATCCTCCCCCGTTCAGTTCCATTCTGCAATCATTTAAATTTAAATAATATTTCCTTTTTTCATTGCCTATTAGAGGCGTTTCCTGAATTCATTATTTACATTTCACATTTTTAATTTCAGTTTTGACATTTCTGATTTTCGGTTAGCTCTCAGGGATTTTCATTTTATTTTAATTTCATTTCTTTTTTGCAAATATTTTAATAAATTCACGCAATTCATTTGTTTGTGTTTAAAAAAGATGGTGTTGCGCTTTGCTGCCACTTTACGTCGCCATTTGAGTTCACATTTTAATTGAATTCGAATAATTTTATATATTTTCAAAGAGCATTCACCTCCGGCTGCGCAAAATGCCAAGATATTCCATTTAATTTTTTATTTTGAATGAACAATTTTTTCATATTAATATACTGAGTTTATTTTTATACAGGAAGTGGGCAGCATCATCCGAGGCTATATGGCGAAAATTGGTTTTTTTAGCAGCGCTGTGCATCCGCCGCCCAAGCCCAGCACCTGCCTTGTCCCTGGTGCGCCCCAATGGACCCCAATCAGTGCTGTGTTCGGCTCCGGAGCCGGAGCTGGAGCCGGAGCCACATTTTGATAGTAGTATTGACTATTGTAGGTATTATGCTAGTATCTTGCTTTTGTATTCTTAAATTATTAATATTGTTATTTGAAATACAATAACTAATTTAGCATAAGAATTGCTACATTAATTTTAAGTCAAAGTTTACTCACAATTTTCATTTTCTTCGTCAGTCTAATCTCATTACAAAACCTAGCACTACTTCTAGTAGCAAAAAGCGAAAAGGTTATTTTTTAAAATTAAAATTGGTCTAAATTTTCGCGGGTGATAGCGTGTGTTTAAAGTTTCTTCCACATAGTAAAATTTAGCAGCATAGGGTAGCTCAGCCTACACTTCAATGCTAGGATTACTCTGCTTATTGAAAAACAAGGAATTTAAATATACTAAAAAGTTAAGGCAGTTTCGCACTCAAAAACTTCTAGCGCCGCGGGCGTGGCCCGGAGGGCCGCGGGGCCGGCGGATCAGTCTTACAGTTTTTCATGTAGTATTTTTTAAAACTATAGCGGAGTCGATCCGGGTCCGGGTTCGGGAGTTATGGCCATTTTTCGAATTTTTCGACTTTTGAGATATGAGTACCATTCGATGCAGAATCGAATTCTAAGCAACTTTAACATCGCGACTTTTGAGGGTCAAGGTTAAAAATTTTTTGAAAATCGCGAAAAACCGTTTTTTCGCGCGGTTTTCGCGGTGTAACTTTTAAACGGTATGAGAAACCGGTTTTGCAGCCCGAGTATGATAATCAGTAATCAAAGAAAATGAAATGGCTTAATCTCTGCTCTACACAAAGTTAGATTTAATCACTTCGTTTTTTTCATTCAAATATTTCACACAAAACAAAACGCCAAATAATAAGTAGGAAAAGACGAGAAGAGAGAGAGCTTTAAATTAACTACTGGTGAATTGCTGAATGATTGATACCGAATTTCGCCGTTCTAAAGCAGTTTCATAGTCAGTTCCATTTTCCATTCCTCAGAATTAAGAATTCACAATTTTGAAATTTCAATTTTACTATTAACTGTGTGATCTCTGATCTGTAGGAGCATCGTGATACAGTTTATTAGGCAGAAGAGTTCAAGTAGAACACACGTTTCAATCGGACTAGGCTACTCACAGCATCACACATTGACACGCTAAGCGTAAGCCAAGTAAGCTATTTGGTGCATTTTAGGCTTAGACGTAAGCTAGACAAACTAAGCTTGGCTACATGTTAGGCTCAGAATTAAGCTAGACTAAGCTTAGGCCAAAAACTTTAGGCTTAGGACTAAGCTAAACTAAAGAGGAGGGATAGGAGGCCCAGCCATCACACGCACATCTAGAGGCGAAGCCCTTGAAGCGCGATAGCGCTTTCATGTTCCATGCTTCATACATTAGGCAAAATAATTCTTTAACTAGGCGGCAATTGCCGCCTAGTTTTTTAAGATAAAAACTATTTGGTAAAATTTGTAAAATTTTGGTCGGAGCCGGCTCCGGAGCTGGAGCCGGAGCCAAATTTTGAAAATGGCCGGAGCCGGAGCTGGAGCCGGAGCCAAAATTTTTAAAATGCACAGCACTGGACCCCAATCGAGCGCCCTTTTGTGCTCTCTGCCCCTCCCCATGTTGGGCGCTGTGCCCTCTCCCTCTGTGCTGTGTGCCTGTCTGTGCTTGGTTGGCGTCCATCAACAGGCCCCAGCCCCGGCTCAGCATCCCTGGGAAAGGGGAGGAGTGAGCGAGTGGGGTCAACGCCCAACACACAGCACAGCCCCATTCCCCGCTCACCACTCGCATTCATTCTGCATTTCATCATTTCTTCAGTCTACAGGTCTACACTCGACAAATGCAGCAAAGCTGCACAAAAATAAAGTCCGAATGGACAACAGCGGATAATAAAAAATGTTTTGCATTGTGCCATGAAGAAGAGATGGAGGAAAGCAAATTGAAGCGGAAAAAACGCGGAGGAGCATTAAAGTGTAATGGCAGCAAAGTGAAATTTGAATAAAATTAAACGGCGACCGGAGAGAAATGCAAATCGCCAAAGAACGATTTGTGATTGGATATAATTAATGCGAAAAAGAGAAGACTTAAAATCATGCATCATAAAGGAGAAGTTTCGACCCGACTCAACTGGAATGAGAAGCGATAAAATGTGATTTTGCAAAAAACGGCTGTAAAAAGCGACAACGGTAGTTAAAATTATTTTGCATTCAAAAATGTGTCAGAGACAAGAGAATTTTGGAGAAATGCTGGTCCTGGGCAAGACGTTAAACTGCTTCAATCAAAGCTGGAGCCGATGCAGAGGAACGTAGGCTCCAGCACGAAACAAGAGGATGAGCCACAAGTAAACGCTCGAGTCACAGAAGAAAAGCAACGACAAAATTGGAAGGCAAATTAATAATATATAAATAAATTTAAAAAACGATGACTTGATGATGCTAGAGGAGTTTAAAATTTTTTTTTCAAAAATGATGTAAGAAGAGGCGGAGACTATTAAAAAAAAACAACAATCGGAGGAGCAAACCGAAGTGCCTTCAAAGTTTGCATCAAAAATGTGTTGAAATTAAATGTATGCTAAAGCACAGAGGACGTCCCAGTACAACTGCAAAGGGCGGAGATTTGATCAAACTCCGGTCATCCACAAGGAGGTAGGTAAACGTTGGATCAGCGCGTCAACTGTGGAGTATTTTCAAAGGCCATCACGATGTGCCCAAGGCGATGGCCTATAATAAATGAATGCAGTTTTTTTCTTCACAAATCAACGACCAAACATTCTTGCCTGAGCCGATGCAGAGGAACGTAGGCAATGAGGGCAAGAATGGAGAAGAAAACGGAAGTTAATTAAAATTGCAAATAAATGTTTGGACTTGACGAAAACAGCGGATAATAAAGCTATTTTGTATTCAAAAATGATTTGAAAATGAATGTGTAATAAAAGGCCCAGAGGACGTGGATTGGATGCTTTTATTCAGACTTCAGCAACCAAACATAATAAAATAATTTTGTATTCTACAATGATTTGTAATCTAGATTCAATTTGAATAAAAATTTGCGACAAAAGATGGCCGAGCTGGGCCTAAAACGCAACCGGAGAAAAATTAAAACAAAAATCTTAATGTTTTAAAAAATAAAAAGATTCTTCTTCCCGCATTATTGGCCTGCGGATGGAACATGGAAATGAACTAACTAAATGACATGTATCAAATCAATCCAATCGAAACTAAATAAATTAATTATAAATCAATTAAAACAGACACAGAAGCAGCTCTGTTGAACGAGAAAAAATTGATCGATTGAAATTGATTGGCTAACCAAATGAGGCTGCAAATTATTTGCGCATAAATCGATACAACCGCAAGACAACTGTGCAGTCTTCTTCAAATGGAACTATTTGATTTAATGATAGCCTGATTTTAGAGCATTAATGGACAAAAAATTGGATCCCCCAGTTAGAGAAGGAAAAGTGAGGAAATTGTTTTGCCAACGATGGCACATCAGTCAATATCGACACAACGCATTTGATTGTAAATTGATATTTATTTGACATAAATAGCAATTAATTTAAGTTTGAAAATTACATCAATTGTTGAATAAATTTGATCCTGGGCAAGACATTAAACTGCACCAAAAACAGAACCGCCGACAACGAAAATTATCGACAAGGCGCCAAAGGAAGCGCTGCAAAAATCCAAAAATGAAACGGATTGCATCAAATAGTATTTTTTAGCGAGCCATATTGGATTTCGAGAATGGCTCGTTGGCATATTGACTTTTTTCAAAAGTGCTGCTCCTCGACTATAGTTCAACAAAAAATGTCTCTAATTTAAATAGAACATCGAGCGTTCGGCACTGTCCTGGGCAACAGCACAATGGTGACCACTCGGCGTGAAGTCGCCAACATATTAAAAAACAGCAGAGAAGAAGCCAAGCGGAGGCAACTTTCACCACATTTGGCTTCGCTTTCTTTGGTTCAATCTGAATTTGCCTAGCTGAGCCTAAAACGAAGCATTAAAAGAAATTTAAAAATTAAGAGAAAGAATCCATAAAATTATCCCAGCGAATTGACATTGAAAATGAACAGAATAATAAATGTTTTCGAGCAAAAATCACCCGTCTTCCCGGGATGCTTCACGGCATTATTCGAACTATATTCGCTCGAATCACGTTTTGAGAATAAAACGGTGACCGAGAAATATAATAATATAAATCATAAAAATAAGTCCGAAGACCGAATAAAAGCGATTTAAAAAACAAAAAAGCGCCCACAAAGTTTAAATATTATTGGCAACTACAAACCCATCATAACTCACTGTCTCCGGCCCAAGACCCATTCGCAGCCTGGCGAATCTCCAAAAAATTGCAGCAGCAACTGACTTGGTGCAGCAGATTGGTTAAAAATGAAAAAAAAGATACACGCGACAAAATGATTGCTAATCGAAGAAACGTTCAAAATTCAAATAAAACCAAAATTAAATTAATTGAAATTAAAATTCGATAATCAAACAAAAGATAGTAAAAATTCCGCCATTCCGGGATGCATAACGACGGATCTACAAAAATTTTTGGATGCAATCGAGTGGTGAAGAGCTTTTTCAGAAATTTCGTTTTTTTTTAAAAACACGAGGTCACTCGCGAAGCGACTAGGAGCCGGGAGGCACACACATTAGGCGTTTCCCTGCACTTTAGGCGATTCCCTGCACTTTAGGCAATTCCCTGCACTTTAGGCGTTTTTTTTATGTTAGGCGCTGCTCTAAAAAAACCCGGTTTTATATATATATAAATAAAATGGGGGCGGCGGGAACTCTAAAACTTCCCGATTTTGAACGGCGACCGCGATCGGGCTGAAATTTGGCATGGAGATGCACGGGACCCTGGGGCATCCAGGATAATTGTAGCCGAGGTTCTAGCTGCGAGGGGGCCTAGAGAAATTCGCGAAAAACTCGAAAAATTTGGGTTTTTTCAACTTTGCTCGATCATAACTTTCTTAAAATCGCATTAATCGAAAAAATGATCCGTCACTTTGTGCGCAATTTTGTTACGAGTCGAATGGTATATAGAAAGTGGGGGGTTCGATGGAAAAATTTTTCAGGAAAACTCCGAGAGTGAGGCCTGTTTTTTTCGATTTTTCTAAATACTGTGTGGGAGTGGCGTGCGATATACCAATCGACGCGGAATTTCACGGGGAAGCACTGGACTGCGCGCAGCGCCTGACAGGTCCAAGTAACCGTTTTATTGAAAATTTTTCCGAAAATCCTAGATTTTTTGTCGTTTTTTTTGAATTTATGTTTGGCACAGCGTGCATTTTAATACTCACAATTTTGAAACAATTCTCTATACATTTACATTTCTAGATAGAAATGGATCGAAATGTTAAGCCATGATGCCACTTTTGGGAAATTGTGGCCCTAAAGAGGGCCGTTTGGGTTCGGAGCAGATCGCTTGGCCGATGACGTTTTCGATTGAAAACTGGAAATTAAAACATATACACAACAAGAGCTTTAATATTTCAAATTTGCTAGGCGTTAAAGTTTATATTTTTCAAGGCCATATTAATGCTCAATTTTATTCTTCAGGTTTATAGACTAGAGAATGAGTTCTCGCGCGGATCCGACGCCGAACGAGGCCTGGGCGATGCACCTTAGGCGTAGCACCTGTACGATAAGGCGCCGGCGGAAACCAAATGCCTAAGGCCTAGTGAACGCGCGCCGCCCCCCGTTGCGAAACCTGACAGGTCCAAGTAACCGTTTTTCGATTTCGATTGGTGTATAACACGGGGGTAGAAATGTCGATAGATTTTTTGTCGCTTTTTTTGAATTTATGTTTGGCACAGCGTACAATATATCATTCGACGCAGAATTTCACGGGGATTCGAATGGTTTATAACACGGGGGTAAAAATGTCAAATATTTAGGTCGAAAAAACCCAAAAAATGCATTTTCGATTGAAAAATTTTTCAGAAATTCCGATTTTGAACCGGCGAATAAATGTTTAGCCATTGTGCCACTTTTGGGAAATTGTGGCCCTAAAGAGGGCCGTTTGGGTTCGGAGCAGATAGCTTGGCCGACGACGTTTTCGATTGAAAATTTTTCAGAAATACCGTTTGATCCTATGCAGCGCTGATCCTAAGGCGAACCGAGGCTAATCAGGGGGCTCGCGAGGCTTCGGTTTATGCGCGCGGCCTAGCACTGGACTGCGCGCAGCGCAGCCCAGTGCTAGGTCGCGCGGATCCGACGCCGAGCGAGGCCTGGGCGATGCACCTTAGGCGCCTGGATACCACAAAACAAGGCGCAGACGGAAACGAAATGGACGAGGCCTAGTGAATCGAAGGGGGTCATTGAAGAGGGCATCTACTATCTTGCCTAAGCAATTGACAGGTCCAAGTAACCGTTTTTCGGTTGAAAATTTATCCGAAAATCCGAGATTTTTTGTCGCTTTTTTTGAATTTATGTTTGGCACAGCGTGCAATATATCTTTAGACGCAGATTTTCACGGGGATTCGAATGGAGTATAAAACGGGGGTAGAAATGTCAAACTTTTGGGTCGAAAAGTCGAAAAAACTCGCGCAGCGACTAGGAGCCGGGAGGCACACACATTAGGCGTTTCCCTGCACTTTAGGCGTTATTTTTTTGTTAGGCGCTGCTCTAAAAAGACCCGGTTACTCACCCAAGGCGTATAGTGGCTACAGGCGTTTTTAACTAGCCGCGACAGCGGCTAGTTAATTATATATATATAAATAAATTGGGGGCCGCGGGAACTCAAAAACGTCCGGATTTTGAACGGTCAACGCGATCGGGCTGAAATTTGGCATGGAGATGCACGGGACCAAGGGGCATCCAGGTTAATTGTAGCCGAGGTTCTAGCTGCGAGGGGGCCTAGAGAAATTCGCGAAAAACTCGAAAAATTTGGGTTTTTTCAACTTTGATCGGCCATAACTTTCTTAAAATCGCATTAATCGAAAAAAGGATCCGTCACTTTGTGCGCAATTTTGTTACGAGTCGAATGGTATATAGAAAGTGGGGGGTTCGATGGAAAAATTTTTCAGGAAAACTCCGAGAGTGAGGCCTGTTTTTTTCGATTTTTTTAAATACTGTGTGGGAGTGGCGTGCGATATACCAATCGACGCGGAATTTCACGGGGAATCGAATGGTGTATAACACGGGGGTCGAAATGTCGAACATTTGGGTCGAAAAGTCGAAAAAACCGAAATTTTATCCCCTGCTATGTAGGCTTCCGCGCAGCGGCCACGCGCGAAGGCTCGCGAAGCGACTAGGAGCCGAGAGGCACACACATTAGGCGTTTCCCTGCAACCAAGGCGGCGTTTTTTTTGTTAGGCGCTACTCCAATAAAACCCGGTTACTCACCCGTATAGTGGCACAGGCGTTTTTAACTAGCCGCGACTGCGGATAGTTAATTAAAATATTTGCAAAAAAGAAATGAAATTAAAAATTGAAAATAAATTAAAAATTAACAGAAAAATTAAAATCAACGTGCTCGTGCTACAGTCGTGGAAAGGATAAAACAAAAAAATCATATGAGACATTCAAAAATTAGAGAAAATATATTAATAGAAATATTATTTTAAATCATCGCTTAATCGTTTCATAAATAGCATTCAAATTTCAGAAAAGGTTTTCTCTTATTTGTCTTTTTTAACCTTTTTGATAGGAAAAAATAAATTTACTAAATCTTTCAACCTTTTCGATAGAAATAAATAATATTTACTTAAATCAAAAATTATTCCCAAATAAATAAAATTGATCTTCTTAGCCTTCAATCAAATCTCATTCTTCAAAAAATGCCATTGACCCGACTGCTTGTCCACCCAAACAAGCGTTTCGAGCTGCGAGCGCAGAATGGTGCGAATCTGGTCCACCAGCGAGCGACGCTCCTCCTGCTCATCCAAGTCGGCCGCCGTCGAGCTTGAGCTTCCCGCCGCCACGGGCAGACCCGACACGCGTTGCAAGTCATTGATCTGAACATCAAAAAATGAACAGTTTCTAGTTTTGGCGGTGAAATGTTAAAAATCAAAAAATCTGATTAAAAGCCAATCAATCTGATCAAGATCGCCCAGATCATCCCAATCAGTTGATCAGATCAGTCACTGAAACTCTGATCAGTCAATTGGATTCAGATTACTCTGAACCAATAAAGTCAGAGATCACCCATAAGTCAACAAATTCTGATCAGTTAATTCAATTCAGATTCGATTAAAGATCATCCTGATTAATCGAAAACATCAATCATTCCGATCAAATTGACTTGTTTTGGAAGGGGTGAATCAAATCAGGCTGAATAAAACGCCCGTTAATCAAGTGTGAGAAAAACTGATCAGCCCAGCTGGGAGATAGTCGTCTCGGAGCTACGGCTTCAGGACGACGCCTTCTCAATTGTGTGCAATGCCATGAATGAATGATCTGGAAATGAACGTGAGGGCGGAGGCTGCCAAGCTGCTGGGCACCTTCTCCCTCGTCTCCGACTCATTCCTCCACCAGACACTGGACAAGAAGCTGATGCGCAATATGACGGTTTTTCCATTTGAATCATTCAATTAGAAGCGGTCAATGTCTTCAGATGATGAGTGAAGGCGTTAAAACGGGCCAATTCGGGGCATCCGGGAGCCATGTGGGCGGTTGGAGTTCGGGCAAGAAAATGGCCGAAGAAACGCCCGCGGACAAGCAGGACGAGGAGTCCCAATCGCTGATACCCACCGGCGCCTGTGGAGCCTTTGTCACTGCCTTGGAGGACGAATCAAAAGTTAAAGTTGGGGATAACCACAATGAAATGGAAGCGGCTAACCAATAAATGAAAATAACATTTGAGAGACATTTGATAGGAATTGGAAAAGGAAATTGGTTTTTTATCAATTCACGAAGTGTGGTACTTAAAGACGGAATACAGGAAAACAGATGTGATGCGAAGAAGGGGCGCAAATCGCTGGAATTTTAGGCATTTAAGTTAAATTTTTTGTCGGCGTATCGTTTTTCCATTTCCGAAACGCAAAGCTACCCCGTCCCCAGAAGTGAGGCCCACCACCTCTTCGGCAAATTCCCCTCTCGTTCCCCGAATTGCTTCAGCTACCACTTCCAATTTTCGTCGCGGACCAACCGGAGCGATTCATCACTTTCGGCCCCTCGAGTTTGTCTGTCACTGGTGTGATTTGTAATTTGTATTTCATTTCATTTATTTCCATAAGAAAAAAGTTAAAAGCGCTTAAAGTTGAGCGATTGTTTTCACGGGCACGGGAGATATCCGAGACACTGCGGTGATGAGCAACAAACGTTTCTCCAATACTTTGGATGAAGCAAAAATGTAGGGTAAAGTTAGGTTATGGGCGCAAAGCGGAATTTGGTTTGCCGGTGGGTGTTTTGCGGGCTGTACATATTATGTATGGATTTCTGGCGTGGAAGGCAGTAATATATTTCTTGTTGTTGACGTGCTCATCCCCCACTCTCCAAAATAGGCGGACGCTCCCAATAATGTGTCCAAAATAATCAGTCTTGTCGTGGACACGCTAAGAGTGGTATCCAGAGTGGCGGTGGTACCCAATCACTGACGTAACATCGATTTTCCAATTACCAATAGTGCCACCGTTCAAAGACAATTGAGAATAAATTAATTTAAGAACAATTATAAATGCTCATCCTGCCCATGCACACCGAGTCCTGGATCCGTTTCGAGCGCAAAACAAAAACGGTGTGCTTGAACTTGATGAACGGAAAATAAGTAAATAAGTGAACTACTTTGACTTTATGTCCAAAAATTTAATTTCATCTGTGTCAAGCAGTACATTTGAATATTGAAATGTATCATTCTGCACTTCGTCATGCCGGTAAATGGGTGTGGTTTCGCGCTTTGCGGGGGCACTGGAACAGCAAATCCTCCACGGCATGCGTGAAACTAGCTAACACGTCGGCGCTTAAAAAGGCACATTTGGCGAGCACAGTGCCGCCATTGTGGGACATGCTCCAGCGGAAGTCCATATTTGGTGATGTGGCCTGGACAAAATGGCATTGTAGAATTTGAAATTAATGAGATTAAAAAGTTGAAAGTAAATATTTTAAAAATTGTTTGTAGTAAATTTTCAAATGCAAAATTTCCTCACCTTCAACAACACGTGCTCCAGTTTGGCTGTTGAATTTTGTCGTGCACATCGTACGACTGCAGCGTCACGTCCGAGACAGCGAATAGTTGGCCTAAAACTTTGCTTTTTTCAAAATATTAATTTTTAAATGTTTGCTTTTGCTGTATCAAGTTCTCCTGTGAGGGCGCGTCTCCTCTGTGCATGGCCTGCATGGGTGGTGGTCCCTGGAGGCGAACATAGAGATCGGTTTCCAGTAGCGATCGGCCATCAGCTTCTTTTTCGACCGCAACAGAAAGCCGTCGCCGCGGAATGGCACCGGGATTCTGGCAACGGCGCTGAGTCGTCCTCGTCAAACAACGGCGGACGTCTCCCCCTCCGTCGCCTGTTCCACGCTGAACAACAAAATTTTGCAAATTTGCTTGAATTCAAAATCTAGCTTGGCGCAAAATAGAAATTCAAATTCACAAATGACTTCTGACTTCCTGAAATGCCCACCTTGCTCTTGAAGTCGTCGTCGAAGTCTACTATTGGGCGCGTCGAGACGGGACTGCCTCCATCAGCAGGTGTAGGCGAAGAATGGCGCGATACTGATGAGAGTCTGTCAGCCCATTTTGCCTCTGGTGCGAGCATTCGCCCTTCGCTTGCGCTGCCTCACGTTTGGCGCGCTCCAACTCGGTCAGTTGCCGTGCCTCTGCGATCAACTCGTCCACCGGGTGCACGTCGAACGGATCGAACGTCGGGTCCTGCACGTGCCAATCCTATAGGCTGTGAATTATTCGCAAGAGTCTTAATAAAAGGTTTTAGAACGGGAATCTAAAATACTTTTTTTATAATAATCTAGAGCAGCTTGTTTGTTGCCTAATTTTTCGCAAAGCCGGCCTAGACTGCGCTAGGTTTCAGCCTTAACCTGGTACTACCTTTTGGCATTCTTGATTTGTGTACTGCTTGCGAACCTTATAGTCGCTGATTTCAAACAGCATAATTTATTCAATTTGTACTATGTTGTACTGCGTGAATTTGCAAAGCTTAAATTTGTTGACTACTTGAGGCACCAAGTTCAAGTAGTACACGTAACAATTGTTGACCCCAACTCTCGGATACCAACCACTGCCTTGTCCACAACAGATTCAGCCTTGGTCTAAAAGTATGTACAAAACTACAAAACATTTTGTGTGCCTTTCCATTTTCAAAATGACCTCTTGCTGTGTCTTGTCAGCCTCTTCCTCTTCCTCCGACGATTCCGCACCAGCATTGTTCAACTCGAATCCGTGCTGAGCAGCAATTTTTTGGCCAACTCAGCGGCTGCCTTTTCCAAGTCGTCTAGCTCTCCTGTGGGCTCAACCGGAGGGGGGAGGGCTCGCTAAAAATTGAAAATTTGATTTCACTTTGGACGTCTGCGCACCTTGACGACGCCAATTTTTTCGCTGATCAAATTTGTCTTTTGTTGAGTAAAAACCGGATTAATGAAAATACTTATTTGAGCCCGTTCATTTTTAAATATAATTTTGGTGCCAAAAGAGGTTACCTATGCAGATCTCTTGCTCAAAACGAATCTCAAAAAATCTATTTATTGATTGGACCTTTCTGAGTTTGTGCTTTTACCTGAGCCCGTGATCTTCCTACGCGCTTTCTTGCGCTTCCTAAGAGTATGTTCAGCTGTGCAAAACATTGACTCTAGGTCGGGTGTGCGTGCATGCTGCGCCGGCCAAAAACGGCTGCAGGAATTGCGGCGGCTGCGCGCTAAAAGCATTCAACCAACAATTAGAAACCACACGCTTTGAGAAGTGCCTACTCTTCCTGGCTAATGCCGGCATATCGTGCAACAATTCGAAGGGCGACAATGCGCACGTTCTGTTCGCTGTTCTTGCACAGTTCGGCCAAGTGGTGGTAATTGCCAATGTCTAGGCATCGGCCAGCGCTGCCCCAATCTTCAGTGTCGGATGTTCTCGCCTCGCAGATTTGCTCAAGCGCCTTGACAGCCGCTGTGCGCACTCTCCGGTCGAAATGCCTGGTCAGAGAGATCAATTCCTTCTCCAGATGTTCGGGGGCAGAACCACTGGCTCTGGCTGTTGCCGCATCCTTTGCACAAAATGAGTAAAAATTGCTGCTGTTGCCGATCAAATGCTGTAGTTCGGTTGTGGGCTTGAAAATGGCGTCTTTTACATCTTCCTCATCGTTCTTCAAGTCACCCATTTCACGAGAAACAACTGAGAGTAAAGCTAAAAGACAAAAATATCAATTCGATTTGGCATTAATCTTAAATAGGAATTGGGAATCAAACGATCGGAGTCGGATGCTCTAGATGGAATGAAAAATTAATATTTCCATGTCATTTTGGAGTCTGAGATATTCTCTATCGGTTATTATTTTCAGCTTCTGATACTAAGCTCAATCAAGTTATGGCTAAAAGTTGGAAAAAAGCGACATTTGAAGATTTTTTAACTATAATTTGGCCAAAATTGGTTCAATCGAAAATCGGTTTTTGAGTTATTTGTTGCTAATTCAAAGCTCCGTCTGATGAGAATAATATCGATCACTAACCACTTTCCTTTCATAGTTATATGACTTTGTATAATAATGTTCACCGATTGATACTAGCCGTCGCCGATATGTTCCGTGTTCCCCAATATCCCAAAAAATACACAACGCCAAACGCAAATTTAATTACCTACTACGGCGAGCGTACGAAACGTCGCTGGTACGAAACGTAATTTTAAAATTGACAAATTATAGCTCATTCGACGCGCCTCGACGAGCTGAGTCGAATGGTACCAAAATTAGGCCGATCCGACCAATCTGGACAAAGTTATGACATGTACAGTGGGGGACACAAGAGACATTTCGTACCTATAATAAAACGGCGACGTTTCGTACCGGCGACGTTTCGTATACCAGCGCCAACTGAATGTCTGCAAAGAACAAATATTTCAATTCTCCGCCTATTTCTCTCCAACTATCCAAACCCTTTGGCATGATGGTCACTCGCTTGGCGTAGACCGTGCACAGGCTGATGTCCTCGAACAGGCCGACCAAGTAGACTTCGGAGGCCTCCTGGATGGCCAACACTGCGCTGGATTGAAAGCGCAGGTCCGTCTTGAAGTCCTGGCCGATCTCGCGCACAAGGCGCTGGAACGAGAGCTTGCGAATGAGCAACTCGGTTGACTTTTGGTAGCGGCGAATTTCGCGAAGCGCAACAGTACCTTCAATTGGGGAATTGAAAAATTTGCTGGATTCCACGCACCTGGGCGGTAACTGTGGGGCTTATTATATAAGATGAAAAAAATAAAATACACATCCAAATTAGATGAAATTTGAAAGCAAACTATAAATACCTATTCCATAAAAATTAATGTAAGAATCTAGTATGAGATCGGTTATGTCGGAATTGTTTTTTAGGCTGATTGGCTTGAGGCTTTCTCGGTTTTTTGTATTCATCAACATACATTATTCGTAAAAGAATGGCTCGTTGAGTGGGACAGGAATTAGACTTTTGGTAACATTCCAGTTAAACAGAGCTCCGCAAAGACGGCGATATTCTTGGCAGAGGGAGGCATTGTTCGGACAGAACATTCCCTACACTCAAAAGATGGGCACCAGCGATGCCCTCACCTGAGGCAGTAGCAATACGTAAGAGGAAAAGGTAGATAGATGATACCCAAATCTTCATTTGATATTTTCCCCGGTCACCGTTATTCGTGTTCAGCTTCAAAATTACAGAAGAAGTTTTATCTCTCCATTTCCTGCACTCCTTCTCATTGTTCTCCGGAGTCTTCGCCATCCTCGTCCATCTGTTCTTCTTCGGCGAAGTCGAA
>VAHH01000785.1:0-20391 GCA_013357305.1 Radopholus similis | reverse complement strand
GCAGCAACAGAACGAGGGGACACGTGCAGCAGCAGCACATAACTCCACAATCGTTGTTCATCGGCAGATACAACAGCGGCAGAAAGGAGAACGGAGCAATTTGGACTGACATTGTTGTGGGGCACAATAATGAAAATTGGGCGGTTTTGGGGTGTTTGATGATTGCTGGACAAGTGCCAGTGGACTTGGCTTTTTCTTCAGCGCATTCTCATTGATTTTGGTACTACTCCCACCGCCGAGCATAGACATAGACGCAGACCAGTCAGTGGCTAGTGGTGGCTGGTGTGAATGAGGGAGAGAGGGGCCTCTGAAGACTCTTGACGCAATAAATGACAAATGGTCCAACTTAAATACCAATCTACCTACTACCTAGGTACTAGTAGGTAACTATTTTAATTTTTAAAGTTTAAACGCATTTTTTGCCTGCAAAGCGTTTGATATCAACAAAAAGGCTTCCCTATTTGTCATTTATTGCGCTAATCGGGTGATGGGCAGGGAAACGGCGAAGCATTGAACGCCAGACATTTGAGGATTTTGAAGAACCAATACCTAACTTGGTTAAAAAGCCTGGCTCAATCTTGGCAAACCAGAAAATAAATATAGACCCATGTTAGGTTATCAAATTAACAAGATACATACATACCTAGTAGATACCTATATATATATTAGTAAGTAGACAAGTGAAAAAGGCCAAAATATAGTTGAAAAGTAATTTGACAACACACAAACCAAGCAAAAATAAATAAAATTTGCTGATGGAAAAATAAAGATGAGTGGAGACAAGAGACAACAGAACAGCAGTGACAAAATAATTAAAGAATTACTGAACGATTCAAGCTAACAACTAGCACTAGAGGGTATTGCCCATTGCCCTTCCCACATTATTGTTTTAACCCACCGAGACTGCTGGGGTTGCGATGGCCTGCAACAGCTCCCAGAGTGCTCTTGCAATTGCGATCAGCGAGAGGCCAACATCGACTGCTTTTCCCTCTTTTCCTTGCACAGCCACAGTTGCGACAGTGGCGATCGGGAGCAGGATGCGCAACACGAAGTAGAACAGTGCTTCACGCGGGCGCTGTTTGGTCCACAGGAGGAACCAGGCGCTGGCGCAGAAATCGGCAATGGCAGCTGACACTCCGAGCACAAGAGTTCATTCCGTGTTGCCGTCGCTGAAATTGTCCGTTAATGATCAGTGATCTAACAGTGCTTTTAGCAATTCAAATCTTTTTCAGTCACTTATCAAAGTTTCCATTAACAACAACCACTTACGCGTCCTTCCAGTTTGCAAACTTCGTCAAGACCGCAATGACAGCTGCGGAGCACGCTAATGGGTAAAATAGTGGCACCAACTTTCTGGGCAAACTTTCCATTTGTGCCAGTTATTTGCGGGGACAGAGAGCGAGTGAAGGAGGAGAACAAGACGATATGAGTGAGTACATGGATGCCGAGCTACCTAAATACCCCATTTCCCAGTGCAAAGGTGCGCATCTCCATCAACAGCAAAGGCTCAGTGTCAACTGTCAATCTCATCAAGACGCAACAAGTTCTCAACATCTCGGGGAGACCGATGAAAGGGAGGAATGGACGAGGGGCGAACTGAGTGCGAACACAAATGTTAGAATTGCCGGAAAATGGTGGTGTGTACTGGTGGGGATGGAGGGAGGGAATCAAATGCCATGCGTGCCGGCGATTAAAATTTGAATTGATTAGCTCAGCCTCTCTTGCTTACGGAAAATTGTTCAATTGGAACTCGAAAATTGAAACGGACACCAAAAGCTCACATTCGAAATTGAATCTTTTTTAATCTTCATTAATAAATAATAAGTTTATTTTAAACTTTATTATTAGGTTTATAATTTTTATTAATTCAAATAATGGAGTAAAAAGATTAAGTTTTTCGATTTCAAAAGCCACTTGACGACTTGAATTTGCTCTTGCTCTAAACGTTCAACCGTCCCAACACAACAACGTCTTGGGTCACACTTGCTTTTGCACTACATCGGCTGTCCGAATCTTGTGCCCCTCCATCTCGTCGGTGATCTTGGCCAGCCAGAAAAGGTGGACAAACAAACATTTATTGCCCCTGCGCGTTTCTTTGCTGCAATTGCCGCCGCTGTTCCGTAAAACCCCACAGAATTGGACTCAATTTGGCGGCTGTACACTGTTTACCGAACAACGCGAAATCCAGAAATATCGGATGGGTCCAGGCTGCGTGCCGAACAATGGCAACTGGCAATTGGAGTGTGCGGCTCTCTCAAACGGCGGCGGTTCCCTCGTTTGCTGACAAAACAGTCGTCCAATCCCAACATCAGCGGAGCCTCCACCTCTGTGTCCTGTCCGCCTCTGCTGCTGTTTGTTTTTGGGGCGCAACAGCAGCCACATTTTGGGACGCGGATATATGTGATGTGTGCCTGCGCTCACCAGAGCCATTTCTGAGCTGCGATCCTTCTCCCCCAATACGCACCAATCTCTCTCCTCCTCCTCTAAAATTGCCCCACGCACAAATGCAGCTACATCTCCTCGTGTTCATTGGGTTATTCTTGTTCAACTTCAAGGCGTCGACACCACTGTATGCGAATGCACAGTCCATACCCGAGGTGAAAAGAAAATGGGCCTCGGCAATGCCGACAAATCTTGGTGTCGAAATTGCCGTCTTGGTACCGATAAAAGTTGCAGACAAACTTAATATTGACAAAAATTTGCTGAAAAATCTTTGCTTTGGACAAAATTTTTAACTTGCACAGGCTGGTATCGACATTTCGGAGCTGCTCAATCGGGCGGCCAACGAGAAGTTGAGCGAATTGAGGCAACGACCGACATCATCATCAGCAACAACAAAAACGACAACAACGGAAGGCGGGATGCCGGTGCCCCGGGCAATCGACATCAAGCGCATCCCGTTCACTTTCCCCGCTGAGGCTGTCGACATTCGCAACGCACGACGCTGCCAGTTCACGGTGGGAGGCACTGGGAGGGCAGTGGGAAGAGTCAAATAGAATCCATATCTGTCTCATGTGGATGTCTGCTAGCTTGATGACCTGTTCTAATAGCAGTTTAAGTTTATACTTATCTCTGATTTGATTCGATTCATCTGAGCTGTCCTAGACAGAATCTGATTGGGCTTGGCTTTCTGATCTGCTTAAAGCTGAATGCCTCCTGATTATCAGGACAATCAATTCCTGAACTGATTGATCCCCCGAGAATCTGATCCAAAAGTGTCAAAAGCCCTAAGTTTAACGTTTCCCTCAGAACGGCACGTTGTGGGAATCGGCGACAGAATGTGACGACGAGTTGGGCGCAGATGCGTGCCAGAGCATATTCGCTGTGTCCAAACGCAATGGTGGGACAGACACAGGCGCCTCCAGCACACCTCGCCGCCCATTGCTCTGCCTCAACCCGGGTGAGTGGGGACAGACATAGAGGTGTTTCAAGTTAAATATACAGAGTTGACTGATCTGGCACGACGCTGTGCACACACATGTGCACTGTGCTGCGAGACGCCGCGCTTCAATTGCGCGGACAGCGGCGCTCAGCTGATCGATTGCGCAGCCCACAAGGCGAAGTGCACACAGCCCGCATGGCGACGGGTCAGCGCATAAACATTATGCCAAAAGCAGAACATTTTCGATCAGCACCTAGTAAGCGCGTTACACTATACCTAGATCATCAGATAGAGATCAGATCAGTCCCAATTCAATGACCAAGTCAGAACATTTCAAGATCAATCGATCAATAATCAATGAAAATATAACAGGTATATGTATATGTATATGTAGGTATAGGTAAATACCGTAAATACTAAATCATGTGATTGGCTGATTAGGAACCGGGTTGATCTGATTTGATCAGACTAGGTATGGTCAATCAGATCAATCAATACATATATTGTACTCCGATGAAGTTAGATCCGAACGAAAAATCAATATAATCGATCAGGCTAGAGCAGTACAATTTAGAGTTCAGATCCCCGAACCAGTGGATCCAAGTCAGTCAGAATCCGATTCATTCGGAATCGGATTGATTAAACAAAACACTCCCCTTTCCTGGACAGGTGATGATGTCGGCGTGCGAGCACACCTGTGGGCTGTGCTCGGCGGACGCCTGCTTCGACTCGGCGCCCGACTGCGAGTCGCTGCGCTCGCTGTGCTTCCATCGCGCCATTTCGCCCATTCTGCGCCAGCAATGTGCGCGCACGTGCCAAGTTTGTCGTCCCGAGAGTGGTGCAGACACATCCGAGGTATCGACAATAAAGTCGGACGGGGTCGAGATCAAGCGGATTGGTCGGGATTAAGGGGGATAAGCCCGCAGTTTTGTCGAAATACGTTGGATTTGGGTCGGGACCGGGTTCGAGATTGATCCCCAATATGGTCGGGATTGGGGGATTTGTTAAAAAAAGGCAGCTAAGAGATATCAATATATCAATGTATAATAAGAGACGGGATAATGACTTATAGTTATCCGATCAAACCTCCCTTTTGATTTGTCGATCATTATTCATTATGATGACTTAATTTCGATTGGGGGACCGCACATTAATATGTTGAACTCCCCCCAAAACTCCAAGGAGGTGCTGGATGTGCGCAAAACGCCCAAAGAAGTGATTGTGCTGGTGCGCAAACACGGCCGGACCACGCCGGCTCCCAAAGGGCTGAGGCCCCTGTGCCGAGATGTGTCCCCCTCGTGTGTGGACAACAAAGCGCTGTGCACGGACAAGGTAGAGAGAGCAAAATGAGGCTAATAAGTAATAACCCTTGCAAATAATTATATTAATTGAAGTTTGAAATTTGGATTTTTCAAACTTTGACTGTTTCAAAATGTTTTTTTTCACTGCATGCCATTTTGCACGACAGAACTACGCCGACTTTTTGCGCGACAAATGCGCCCTCACTTGTGGGCACTGCCCAGCAGCAGAGGCGAGTGCAGAGAGTGCTGAGGCGGAGGGACAATCGGCCGAGCAGCTGGAGGCAATTCGCCGCATTCGCAACAGACCGATGGCGAAGCAGGGCACGGCGCCACAACAGCAGCAGCAGCAGAAGAGAGCGGCTCTTCCCCCGGGCCTGATTCTGCTCGCGGGCCCCCAATTCTTGGGCGGAAGCGGCGAAAAGGCAAGCGCCAAATGTGAAGTTTGGACAGATGGTTTTTGGGCAACGGAGACATAGAGCTAGCAGAAGAGAGAGGAGGTCCCGGGGCAAATGGATGGACCTTTAGAAACTATACCAACTGGAATTTTTGGGAAGTGAAGTGCCTCTGATGGGGAGATAGGAAGGGGCGGCGATTGGACTGCCGCGAGAAAAGTTCTTCTTCAACGAGAGTTCTGGGGGCAAGGGGAAAGATCGGTGGACCCAAAGAGGACTAGAGAGAGAGAGAGCTTTTCGTGTTGAGAACAGAAAAATGCCGCAAAAAATACGAATTGTACGAGAGATGTCTGTGCCCCCACCCCACCTCTGCTGCTAAGCTAGATAGCCCTCCGAGGGGAAGGCCTATAATTTTACAATCGAACACCGAACAGTCCATTCGATAGAGCACTCTTTGGGCTTTCCAATGGCGTCTAAATCTAAAAAGCATTTGCACACTCATTTTTAGGAACAGTTTGAGTTGCGCGGCGGTGGCGGCGAAACTTTGCGCATTTCACGTGAAGTGGTCGAAAGCGAAGGCGGACAAAGCGAAGAGACCACTCAGCAGAGGAAGAGGCACAGGGCGCTGGAGCCTCTGGTGGTGATTTTGGGCGCCAGCCCCAGAAATGCGGCGCCTTCGTTGCTGTCAGGGGCACAAACGCAGCAAAAAAGGAGAACTAAACAACAAGAGGAGCAGCAGGAGAATGAAACGATGGTGCCGGAGGAAGTGCAAGGCGTCGGCTTCAGGCGGTAAAAACACTTTTGCCTTCCATTCCCAATTTGTGGAGAGAGAAATTGGGGAATTGGGGTGGTGCATGACCCCAGGGTTCCCGGCAATCGGGCAACAAAAATTTGGGGCGGCAATTGGCTAAAATTGGTAAAGCATTTTCAATTGTTATACCTTCAAACTGTTAAAAGGTGGTTTTAAATGTATATTTTATCAAGATTACATACAACGGCAGAAGGTTTTATTAGCAAAGAATGTTTGCATTATTGTTTGGGTGTGCCAAAATTCATAAAATCAAATTCATTTCTGTTCGATTCATTCAGCGTTCTGGTTACACCATCAGCAAGGAACACGACACAGTTGAGCAAGCGCACCAGAGGAGCACAGGAGCCTTTGATGGAAAGAGCACAGCCACTCAAAGCGCTGAAGGCAGAGAACGGGACGAGTGCCGAAAGTGCCAGAGGCGGCGACGAGGCGATGATCAATTCCATAGTTATGACGCAAAAAGTCGGTACATCGTAAATGGTGTTTGGGTTCTGCGGCAGCCGATATGGGCAAACTTGACGAGCCATAACTTGACAAGAAACTAAGAAAGAAGAGAGATACTTAACTCTCAACTGGCAACCAACGTGAGACCGAACTGCTGGCTCAGTTTTGCGTCAAGTTATTGCCAAAAACGAAGAATATCATCGATTTTTTTTCAAAGTTCTCTGAATCGTCAAAAATTTGGCTTAGATCTCGATCGAGTTATGGCTTGTCAATGCCAGCATTAGCGTAATAATTAATAAACGATCATCTCCACAGGGCCCCCAGCAAAATGCGGAGAATGAAGGACAGAACGGCGAAGCGAAAGTGCCAAAGCGCGCCAGGAACCGACTGCTGCGCTCAAAAGACAGCAGCCCGGAACAAGAGGACGGCAATGAAGAGGCACGTCGCATTTCGCAGCGCATTCTGGAGATTGTGAACAATCTGAAGAGGAGGGCGACAATGGACGGGATGGAGCGCAGGAGGAAGAGGTCCGCGCACGAGCAGGATTTTGGGCAGCGCCGAGAAGAGAAAAAGCCGCCGGATGAGAGGAATATACGATTGGAAGAGCGCGAAAGGAGAAGAGAAGATGAGATGGAGACGATGAAGAGGCGAGAAGAAGAGGAAGATCTGTTGGAAGAAGAAGAAAATGACATAAAGCGGAAGAAGGATGAGGAAGAGTTTGTGACGGATGAAGAGAGAAAGAAAACGGAAGAGTTGCTGGAAGTGAAGGATGAAGAGCAGGGAGGAGAAGAGGCCATGAACACGAATGCAGAACAGTTTCTTGAGGTAAAAGACGAGGAGCCGGAAGAAGAAGAGGACACGAAGGCGAAGAAAGAAGAATTCTTGGAAGTGAAAAACGAAGAATCGGAAGAGGAAGAGAACTTGCAAATGAATGCAACGAATGCGGAGGAGTCGCTAAAAGTAAAAGATGAAGAATCGGATGAGGACGATGAATCACTAGTTGAAGATCTGCTGAACACAAAGGGCGACAATGCACTGGACCAGTTGACGCAAGTGGCCAAGGCAATTGCGGAACTGCGCGCGGAAGAGCAATTGGACGAGCTGCTCACCGAAGTGGACTCCAGTGTGCAAGGCGATCAACACACGCCGAGCATAAAACACAGCGAAGAAGAGGAAGAAGAAAACGGAGAAGACGACAGTAAAGAAGAAGATGAAGAAGAGGTATTGTCTTCCGCCGCAAAAGCGCCCAAATTGATTGAACGGGAGCCCTTTGACGGTGTGCTGCGCGGTCGCAGTGGACGCCCTCTTCGTGTGGAGGAATTGCGCGGCGGGGTGCGCGGCGCGCTGGAACAGGTGCGTCGTCGCTACGGCGTCGACAACTCCACGTTGGACGTCGAAATGATGGAGCGTCTGTTGCTGACCACCGAGAGGGACATTGCCCAGGGGTTTGAGGCGATTCTGGCTGAGCTGAAGTCTCTGCGGAAGAAGGCACAAATCGCTGGAAGAGAAGGAGGACGAGGAGTAAAAGAAGATGAGGAAGAAAGGAAGAATAAGAAGAAAGCCAAGGAAAGAGGAGAAAATGGATGGAAGAGAAAGAAGGACGAAGATGAAGAGCCGGAAGAGGCAAAGGAAGAAGACGAGGATGAAGAAGAACTAGATGAAGAATCGGAAGAGGAACCAAGGGTGGAGAGACGAAGGAAGAGAGTGATCAGGAGGCGGAAGAGTCCATTGCACCAACGTTCGCCGCCCTCGCATGAAAAAAAGAAAGAACAGACAGAGGAGAAATTGCCCTCGAACGCGGAACTGCTGGAATTGATTCGCAAGAAAATGGCGCAGAATGAGGGGGCAAAGAGCCCCCAAGTGGTGCTGCCTGAGCGCATTGTGCTCTCAACGGGCGGACCAGTGCCCTCCAGCTATCGCCTGGTGCCGCTGATCGGCGCCAGAAAAGGCATGGTTTGAGTCCATTTTCTATTTATAGATCGCGAATTGGGGCTTTGATTACGTTTTTGAAGAAGAACAGGTGGCTGTGCCTGCGCAAGTGTACGTGACGGGCCAAGGCCGATTCCTGGACAGAGACAGAACGGAACAGCAACCACTGTTCATTCTGGAGGAGACGCAGCCAGAAGGGCAACGGAAAAGGAGTGGCACTTCAAAAGGAAGCCAACCACAGAAACAGACAGAGCCACAAAGAAGACAGGTGAGAGCGAAAGCGAATTGAACCAAATTGTGGCAGTTCTAGTCGAATGAGCAGAGTTCAATCATTTGATCAGTCATATGAGCTCAGTGACAATCACTTTATAACTTTATATGTACAAATCGATTAGCCAGAACAAATAGATTAGGCTAATCGGGCGATCAAAAATCCCAGATCCGTCAATTAATGAATCAAATTTTCAGGTCCAACAACCCGCATCCGCTGCATCCCCGACACAACAATTGCAAACAGTTGAAGCCTCACAGCCGCAACAAATTGTTCAGCAGACGCCCGCGCAATCCCAGCAGCCCATGTTCGTGGCAAAACCGCCGCCACCACCGCAACAAGTGGTTGTTCTTCAGCAGCCACAACAACAGCAACAAATGGTTGTGCCACAACAGCAACAACAACAGCTGTTGCAGCCGCAGCAATTCATTGTTGTGCCGCAGCAACACATACAGCAGCCGCAGCAGGCCCAAGCCGTTCAGCTGCAGCAGCCGACAATGTTCGTGCTGGCGAGTGGCGGCGCAACTTCGAACGTTGCGCCGGCGCAGCAGCAGCAGCAGCCAGTCCAGCAGCTCGTTCAGTCCGCTCCCGTCCAGCAACAGCAATTTGTGCTTCCGCCGCGTGCCGCCGTCCAGCACCCAGTTGGCGCTGCGTCCTCCCCACTGCTGTTGCCGGCGCGCGTGTCGCGTGGCTCGTTCACAGTGCTGCGCACAGCCAGCCAACTGGCGCAGCAGCAGGCGCTCGGCGCTGTGCCCCGGGAACTCTGCCGCGACTACCATCCATAGTGGGTTTGGGTTCCTTCCCGTCAGAAGTCCTTGATGAAGGAAGCTAGACGCTCCCCTCTAATAACCCCCTCCTCTCTTGGAGTGTTGAACAATATTAATAAAATCCCTCCTGAGGGATTAATAGAGTCAGTCACAAACAAATACGGGTCTCGAGAATTTTTAGACAATGTTTGAAATTTTATAGATGCTCTCAATTTGTTTGATCCGATCAACCACCGACCAAATTTTGATGATTATTTATTAATGATTATTGATTAGTCTCGTCAAATTCCCCTTGCAGTTGCGAACAAGTGGTGCCGCACGGCTTTTGCGCCTCCGAGTTCTACCCGTTGCGCATGAAGCGGGAACTGTGCCCGCTGAGCTGCAACCTCTGTTGAGAAATAATCACTTGTGCAATGATTGATTGTGTGTGTACATATAATAAACAACAAAAATCAAATTCGTTGAACAGATTATAAATTGCTACTGAAGTCTGCTGTTTCTGTCTCACGCAGCTGAATTTGCGCAAATTTAGTCATTTGTTTGTTTTTTGAATGGAATCTGATGCGCTGTGCTTGCAAATTGTGATTCTCAATTTGACAGTTCCAGTTAAGAATTTCGCTGCTGTATAATTAAGCAGTGTCTCTTTCGCCCCCGGCCCTTCTACTGGAGCAAATCTGTCGCCGCGCGACAGTGGTATCCCCATAAATTACCACCAGCAGCAGTATCCGACGTCTCAGCATTTCCAAGCACGCAGAAATGGAGGAGCTTCTGGTCAAGGAAGTTAGCGTCGCAATGAATGATTCGATCCGCATTTGATTGTATTGATTTGTATTTTCAACGATTTTCAATATATATGTTGTACCCGAACCCGATCGTGAGAATCACCCAACTTAGAGTTGGGTACCCGATCTTGAGCCAACGATTCTGGGTACCCGTCTCTGAGTTGGGTACCCGATCCTGAGCCAAACACGTTCGCTCTCCGTTGGGTACCCGATCTTAAGCCAAGAGAAAAACAAAAAAAAATGACATTTCATCCCAACAATCGAAAAACTGATGTCAGGAAGACCGTTTTTGCGATGAATGTTACCTAATACCTGATTATTATTCGACGATACACTCATCTCAACAATAATAGTGTGTAAATCTACTAGAATAGATCGGGCCAGAAACTGGAGTTTAGAGCATTCCATTTTGCAGCTACTCAGTGCTCATTATGACCGTATCCACGAATAGCAACAACTACTCGATGCTGGCTATATTTTTCGGGCAGTTCGGTCTTGGACTAATGCACACCACATTCATGTTCTATTACGTAAAGGTCGGTCAAACGCTTCTCTGGCAGCAATCGACCAATCAAGAAAGTTGAGGTGTTCCTCAATGTGTTCCAAGTCAGTGAGTTTTGGTTCAATCTGGCGCAACTGCTATTCCTGATCTGGAACGCAATCAACGACCCACTGTTCGGCTATCTGCAAGTAACCTTAGAATTATATTTCGCCGAAAACTGTTTGTTGATCAGGACATGGGCGGCACTTGGATGAAGGATCGCGCCAAAATATTCACCTATTTCGGACCGTTCCTTGTTCTCTCATTTCTGATCACCTGGTTCCCATGGCGTAGTGAAACCGACTCAGCGCCCATCGTGGAAGGACTTCATCTTATCGTTTCACTATTTCTTTACGACGCTTTCTTCAGGTTTAAATAAGTTCATTCGTCCAATTCGGTAGTGCAGTTTGGGGTTTAGGGATCCCTTTGGTCTGTCCGTCTGTAGGCGTCCTCAGAGTATCCGTATTTCGATTGGGCACCTTAAAGTGCCATAGAACCACAAATACCTAGACAACCAATCCCAAGATAATATTTGATTCCGATGAATTCATGTTTTAGTTGTGTCGGCGTGGCTTGGTCCGCTTTCTACTCAGACTCAACCCGAGATCACCGAAGACGTGTTCGCGGTATCAAATATGCCCAATTGGCCACACTCTGTTCAATCAATGTGTAATTGTTGACACAAATCGATATTATTAACAATATTAATGCTGCCTAGGATCACATTCACGGAGAAGATTTCTCACAGTTTGGAGGTAAACAAATGGTTACGTCAAATATAAATCTATTTTGTTTCCAAAGAATTTTGGCTGTTTCCAAATCATTTGTCTCGCACTGGGAATGATGTCGCTGGTGTGCTTCTACATCGCCGGCCAGTTCGGAAGTGCCTCTTTAAGTAACGCAAATGACGGAAAACAATTGCTGGAGGAGAATGACACTGAGAACGAACCCACGAATATCTGGTCATGGACATCAATTGTTGAGCTGACAAAGGTTTTATTGCGATTTTGCGATTGATTGAAGAATCCGGAACCACACCTTAGGAGTTGGTCTCGGCAAAAGATTTTCAACGTGTAGTGTTCCTGAATTTTGTGCACATTTTACGATCCGTTTCGCAAGTGAATTTCGCTGTAATTGCGGTAGATATTCTCGTCCCGCAAAGCACGCTCCCAAAAGGCTCATGGCAGCTCAGTGCTTTTTTCGCCGTCTGTACTCTTCTCCCTCAGGTAGATTAGCGAATTGTGTTTTTGGTGGACAAATAATCATTTGAGATACTCGTGATCAGCAACGATAAGTTGTTGCTGCGCAAAGGCGCCTATCGGGTGATGTGTTACGGGCTGTTCCTGTCCATTTGTTCGTCAAGTCTCTACCTGTTCTCTGCCAGTCCTTGTGTGATCCTACTCTTCATGGTCATCGACTGGTACCGCTTTCACTCGAATTCAGGCGATTCACTCTTTTCATTCCAGCATCACAGTGCAAGCCACTTCGCCACTGATCAACATTTTGCTCTCAGAAGTAATAGAGGACGACAAGGCACGCCATACGCGCCGAAGTCCGCTCTCTTCGCTGATCTTCAGCCTGAACGCACTGATCACGAAGCCGGCAGTCTCGATTGCGCCCGTAGTGATCGTGTACTTGTTGAACCGGAATGGCTACGAGCAGTTCCAAAAGGATAAACTCCGGCCGGAGCAACTCCAACAGTGCATGAGCCGAGTGCTGTTCGCCATTCCCCTGCTGCTGGGCACATTGGAGTTCCTCGTGTTCCGAAGTTACTCACTTCGGCACAAGCACCGCACATCCGCATTACCAATTTGAAATCTTTAGTCTATCAATCTTAATTTAGCTTTTGGTAAATTTAATTTAAATTAGTACTCGAGCGTCTAACATATCTACAGATCTATACCATATACACCCTTTCATTTTTTCAACACTCAGCCCGTGCCGCTTTATTAATGTTTAAACCTGGTGAATTTTTTGTAAATGCTTCTTTCTCTATTTTTTCTACGGATTAAAAGATTAAACTGCGTGATTTTGTATAATTGTTGATATTCAGCGCTTAGCGAATTGGCAAGCAATCAAGATCTTTAATTGGGTGGTGTTGATTTGGATTTGAATTGAGGGATTGGATTTGGCATCGACGGGTGGCTTCGCGTTTGTTTCGCTGTTCAGCAATTGCTACAGTAGTAGGCAGCGGCTGGCTCCTTTGTTGGCTCCGAGTAAACAACAAAATCAAAGTTTGTTGAATATAAATTAAAGTATATAAATTGCAACAAATCAGAAAGAGGGGGAGAAAGTGAGTGAGGTCTGTCTGTTTGGTTCTGTCTCACGTCGTTGTCTTGATATGGTAGATGAATTTTTCCTGCATTTTACGCCGGTACATGTCGAAAATGAGCAAACACTGACGTTCGGCCGTCGCTAGCGCTCTCTGAATTTGCACCACAAATTTACTGGTCATTTGTTTGAAGCGGTTTTCTGAATGAATCCGATTTTGACATTGTGCTGATCAACTCGATCAATTGGTGATCTAGATCGTCGCTATCAAAGACAGGTTTTACTGTTGATCAGCAGTGCCTCTGTGATCAGAGCATATCAACCAACACTGCTCAGCGTTTTGATAGGCATTACTTATTCAATAATTCTTCTGCACCACTGATCAACGCTTGTGGGGTCAATGGCGGAATCCCGAATCAGTGCATGCACACCAGAGCCCTGGTTCATTTTCGGGTTTCCACCGTTTAGCCAAATTGATCCATTTCCCACAGTCCCCAAGCACCTTGTGGTCGTCCATGCTGAAGGTGCCCATCGAGTGCGCGCCCAGCAGCTTGCCAGCCAACAGCACAGACGGCTTGAACACGAACGTGAACAGGGCACGAGCTCAAACCAACGGGAAATTATAGTATACACCAAAAGTCCACGAATCAAAAATTGTCCTACAATGGCCGTTTCGGCCATTTTTTGGCCGTGTCCCATCCCGGCCTAATGGGGGAAATTTTCCCAGAAAAAAGTTCAGAGTCTAGACCTTCAGACACATTGGCAATGGCCCTCTCTCTGGTGAAAAAGGGGCGTTGTGTGCTCTAAGCACTACACCGATAATTGGGCCTTAGGGCCTCGTTTATACCGAATCTGTTGACCCTTTTTTGTGTGCATGTATTGTATGTACCTGAGTCCGCCTGCAGCTGGTTCGGCTCCACCACAAAATCGGCGCCTTCCGCCCGGGGCAGCGCCACAGTGAGCGCCGCAAAAATGTGGCGCATTCGAATGCCGGCGTCCAACAGCGCCACGCACATGGCGTTCAGCTGCAGCGATGCGGTCGGGCCGTCCACTTTCAGTTCCTGCAAAATGTCGAAAGTAGTTGAACAGAAAAATTGTCTTAAAATCCAATTTTTATGTGGGTTTAAAATTAATGGTTGTTAAGATTCAATTTTTAAATGCGTCTTCTCTTTTGCCTGCGTGCAGAGTTGGATGCAAGTGCGCGGGTAGGCGTCCACGTCGATTGCGTCCTCCACAATGGTGCGCATGAACCGGTCAATGGGCTGGGCGCTGGGCACTGTGCTGCTGGCGGAGGGCGGACGCAACGAGCAGGCGGCGAAGCCTGGAGGCAAAAGTGGACTGATGTCAACTGTCTAGTGTCTATGTATAATGTTTTTAAGTGGTAAAATTAAAATGTGTTCGAAAAAATTTTAAAAAATTGTGTCAGGTAATGTCTGCCATTGTATCCCATTGATTCGGGTCAAATGAGATTAGTCTTCAATTCATTGGAATGTTCAGTCTCAGTTGGTAATAAATCGAATACCGGCATATTTCCACTGAAACATATTAAAGATCAGGGCTCAGCCAAAATTATAGATTAATCGAATTTCGATCAGATCAAATTGAATTAGATCGATTCAGACCAGTTCAGCTTTTAGAAGGGGGTTTCAATTAGAAGATGGGGCTGTAGTTAGTATATTTGAATTTGTTTTGGTCATTGCAATGTTCGGATCTACAACTTAAATCTCCGATTCAAAATTCAAACACAATTGTTTCTGTCTCGAACCAATCAGTCTAGAGGCAAAGGTCAGCTCATTGGGACCAGATGATATCAGCCTCAGTCATATCCAAGCCAAACAACAGATCCGAGCGATTCGTCGTTGCCATTTGGCAAGAGAACCAACGCAGATAGGTAGGTACATATTGTGCACTTGCCTTCCCTGTTCCTGGCCGGCAGACGGTTGATGCTGAAGAACAGGTTGGCCCGGTCGAACTGGCGCTTGGACACCGACACATCCCCGGGTCCGGTGACGCCGCACAGAATCAGCGAGCGCCCCTGCTGGCCCAACTCGCAAGAGCCATCCGCATTCGTGAGCACCGATAGAGTGGCCTCCATTTGCCTAAAATAGGTGTAACCTAACTTTTAATAAATAAAAATATTAAAGTAATATGATTGCGAAAAAATCAATATGTAGTAATTGTGTTGACGGTTGGGTCTGTTCATATTTATCAAGCAAACAAAAACGAGATAAAAATGATTGATGATCAGAAGTCAGAGAACATCCACAACTGATCCGTCTTCATTCGCGCACTGTGCCCTCATTTTGGCGCTTTCCGCCTTCTCCATCAGCTAAATTTGGACAGTGAAATATTATTCTCACAGTGCCCAGGCTTTCGGGGAATTTGATGGGCCATCATAACTTGGCAAAGTTTTGGTCGAGTTATGGCCAAAAACAAGGAAAATTACCTAATTTTTCCGAGCATTTGAGCATATTTATGTGTCCAAAAAATTGACCCGATTTTTAGCTTAGATCTTGACTAAGTTAAGAGGCCTTATGGTTGTGCCAAAATAGGTGTTTTTGTTTTGCAACTGACCCTTCTCACTCCCCGCTTGCCCCTTCTCTTTCGGCGCCTCTTTTCGGCCGCTGGCTTCGTCCTCTTCCCATCGGCATCGGTGGCAGAGGGCTCTTGCTCTTTTTCTTTGTCTTCGGGCATGCAGCGCTCATTTTGTCCCTTCTCTTTGGCGTCCTCTTCCCCGCGGCCACTTGCCAGCAATTGCCTTTTCAGCGAGCACAATCGAGTGCGCTTCAATCTGAAGGCAAAAAATGTATCAAAATTTCTGGACCGATTTAGAGTTTTGGTCTATAAATGATACAATGTTATGGAAGTTCGAATCGAGTTTGAGGGAACGGGACATTTCCACGCCAAATTTTTTATCCTAAAAATGAGGCAACGCTAATTAGTAATCAGTGAGGATGGTGTCATTTTATAGGCTAAAAGTTATGGCCCAAATTGGTGAGGAAATGCCCCTCTCTGACTTGAGTTTGATGTTGGAGAATATCTTTCATTGTGTGCTGTGTATTAGGACCTAGTGACGAGTGACCAAATAACTACAGATTATTAAGCTCTGATATCCCGCCCAAATTTCCGAATAATGTTAAAAGAAAATCTATTCCAAACCAATCAATCAATCGATTGATCAATCACTCGCATTCACCCACCTCAAATAGTCGGCCCTGAGCTCCCTGTAGTGCTTGAGCGGGAACACTTGGATGTGCCGGTGGATGGCGTTCAAGCTCTGGCCGGGCGGCTGCCGAACCGACGGCACTCGTCTGCGCCGGCGTTTCTTTGTCGTTTCACTGAATTCCCAAAGCATTTTCGTTGAATTTGCCATTTCCCATCTAACCTCTTTTTCTTCGCCTTCGTGCCTCTGCCCCTCCGCCGGTCCAACTGCTCAGTGCTGGCCATGTTCGTGTCCGTCTCATTGCCGCTCTCGCTCATCGTGGACTCCTCCGTGACCGAATAGGAGCGAACGCGTCCGCCTCAATTGTGCCAAGATTGAGGATGGAATCCGCTTTTGCTTGTGAGTGGCCTCATAATCACTGATCAAGACAAAAAGATGCGTCCGATCAAGCATTGATATGAATAGACGCACTATATTCATCTTCTTATTTGACATTTTTACATTCGACTGTGTTCCCGCTAACTGTACTGCAAGCTGAAGTGTTGAAAACGGAGCTGTTGTTGGCTGTGCTGGCTGGAACCGGAACTGTTACTGAAAAAAGTTTGGCTATTTAAAAAAATTATGCCATTTTGTTGTGCCTTGTCCTTGTGCCTTTTTCGGGGTCTCTTCCTGCCCCGGTAGAATTGCCGTGACTGTGGCCCTCCGCTTTGCATGTTTCTGGCCATGGTGGTGGTGGATGCGCTTCAAGCGGCTGTTGGTCGCGTATCTCTTTGATATGTTTTTGTCAGTGACTTTTCAACTGTTCTACCTTGCAAAAGCGTTTTGCCGCTGTCTTGGACGCGAACTGGACGAATCCGAACCCAGAATGAGCCGGCCAACACCCCAGCATTTGAGCAAGGCGACGCTGAATGCGCGCAATTTGGGGCAAGTGCACGCCGACCACAGAGCCGAACAGCGATGCGCGACGCGCCAATCTCACATTGTTGGTCACGAGCGGCAAATTATCCTAAAAATTTTTTATTATAAAACGATAATTAAGAACAATCTGTCTGCTGATATCTGTTCGAACTCGATAAAAACTAGTCTAGAGTCTAATTCAAGATGTGTTTGTTCACTTATGTTCGAATATATAGTTCAGCTTCACGATGCAATCCATATCATAAAACATAATTTATATATAGTTCAATTAAGAGATTTAACTCTCGATTTGTAAACAATCCAATAACCCTTCCCTGTACCACATACCACGTACACTGTTTTCTCGTCTTGGCCCGTGCACGCCTTTGGCTCCACGTACACCCAGAGGTTTCCACCGTCCAGTGCATTCTCCTCAATGCGGAACACGCGCGTCCGATTCGAAATGGACTTGAGTGCGAATGTGGAGAGCCCACTGAATTTGGGCGAATCAGCCAGATTGAGGTGCGAGAGCACCGAAGCGAGAGGAGCGTCTAAAATTGATTTAAAAATTCAGCGATTAATTAAATTGGAAACTTAAAGTGCCGTCCTCTTTTGACGTAAAGACACTGGGCAGCAGACTGGAATTGGCGTCAAGGATGGCGTTCTCAATCTGAGTGTGATCTTGCGGTCAAATGGAAGGTCAATTTGAAGGCTTAAAACTTGCCAATATTCTAAGCTCATTCCTCGCACCTTTGGTGGCGGGTCGGTGACGCCTCTTCCTTTTATTACTTTTCTCCTCCTCGTCTCCGCCACCAACAATATTCTGTTGCACGGTATTCGATTTTACAGCATCAACTTCCGGTAATATCGCTTCAAAATTGGTAGCCATCAAATTAGGTGTGCACTGAAAATGCAATCCATTTTAAGTTAGAGTGGATTAATTCGCTACCAAAAATGATGAAAAAATACAAATCTGCCAAATTTTTCCATCAACATTCGACATGACATAGTCATAATCAGTGAACTGACGTAAGCGGGGGTAGGAGCTTACGAGGCCTGCTTCATAACTTCGTTTAAAATGGTCAGATCGGCCTCTCACATAAGCTGAGCTTTAAGCCAAGCAAGCTTGCCTAAGTTCTAAGCTTAAGCTATTTTGAATCGGTACTCAAAGTGATTGGCGTTTGGCGAAGTGTATATAATTAGCGGATCTTGCAGATCGATCCGTTTTTTGGTTTTTTCCGTTGCGGTGCTGCCGTTTCGGTTGCGAAAAGAATGGACAAACCGTCACGTCACTTGTGCTCCTTTTTTGCCTGTATTTTACTTGCGAGAGGATTATTCGATACCAAAAATGGTTGAAAAACTATCAAATAGTATTTCTTAAAACCACTCGAACACTCCAACGGTAAATAGTTCATTCGAAGCGTCTCGACGAGCTGAATCGAATGCTGTCAAAATTAGGTCGATCTGATCATTTTGAACAAAGTTATTCGGCGACAAATATTGATACAAAAATTTGGTAGCTTTTTCAACCACTTTTGGTAGCGAATTAATATTTTCCGATTTTACTTGTGCCCAGAATCCAGATCAGTAATTGCTATATGAAGGGACTTCAAATTGGACCTTGGCGTGGCTATGATCCGAGGGATGCTGACTGGCATTGCGACTACGTAATCTCATTGATCTAATAACCTAATAAGACAATTTGATAATTGATCATCTGCGCGGTTTAGTGTGGTAGCGCATGCCCAAATGGTCCGAGAGATTGCCTGTCCTGCCATCGTGCTCGCCTACTCACGGAGGAAGAAGAGGAGCAGGTCCGAAAATCCGAGCATTCAGGGGAAGAATTATATGGAAGTGAGACAATAATTGATTCATTGCATTGGGCAATCTCAAGTCTTCAGGGGTGCTAGTGGGCGAATACCTCGGAGATGAACTTGAATCTTGGACCGAGTACAATCGCCAGTGGAACAAAATGCTGACGCAAGTGATCATTATTGCTGACAAACGCTACTTGCTCATTGCAATTAGATCGGAAAAGGACAAGGAATTGGCAAATTATATGCTTGCAGAAGATTGGCTAGAAACCGGAGGTTATATTTTATGAGACTTTCTTTCTTTATAATTTATGTACTCAGATTACAAGTTTTCCGAATCGAAACTATTGGATTCAATCACCAGAGAGATATGCAATATTATTTGCAAGAACGAGGGAATGGAAAATAATTGAAATTGCATTACATAGACTACGATACGATGGATTGAGGTTTTCTTAGTAAAAATAAAATAATGGCTTCAGAGCAATGCGATTGCTGGGAAAAAATAGAAAATTGCGAAAAAAATCACCATCCCTTCGATCCCATAGTCATCATTCTGATCAGCAGCTTGTTGATGCCGAACATCTTGGGTGCGTGGGTTTTGCATCTTTCCTGTTCTAAATAATTGATCATTGATACGAGTAAAATTAAAGTAATCGACTCACAAGATTGCACCGATTCCTTCACGTACTACGCTCATTTCCTCAAATGTCAACTGCGTTAGGAATCCCCGACCTCGCAGTCTAGTTGGTGAGATTGCCCGGAGTTGGTCGACCAGCACAATTGACTCCTCTTGGAGCCGGTCTCTTGCTTTGATGCGGAGAAGAGGCACACCTAAGGTCTCCACCGGGCGTTTTCGGAGATCAGTGCTCAGTGGCGCTACTACAATCGTGTCCGGACTTATCTTGGTCAAACTATCGCTTTGTACGACCAAACATGGTCGTTTCTTTCCCATCTCATAACCAACCGGTACGCCCAATTTTGCAACGTATATCTCTCCCTCTAGTGGTGTCTAAAATAAAACTCAGACATGCAGATTTTGTGAAACGAAAAGTTATATTACATAGCTAATATTTGTGCTTCCTAAAGCTCCAGGAAGACAGAGACAAAAAAAAGGCGAATTTAGTAGTCATTTTTCGAAGTTATTTGAATACGCCAAAGCGACACACAGCACACACGCCTCTGCAATTGTAATGGACTAATGGAGGAGGTAATGATGAGATAGAAATAGAAGAATGATCGTTTAAATTCACTTTGCACGCATTTCATTCACCTTTCAATCATTTTTCAATTTAATTCACATTTCGATTAATTAGATAACCATTTTTCCTTGGTGACAAATGATAAGCCGTTCTATTTACATTTGGGTTAACCGGTACTTCGGTACGGCGTTCTCCACAATGCGAATCACTATTTCCTTTTTTGAATCGGCGGATGATTGGCGAAATGCATTTAACCTAGGTAAAGGCAAAATATTTTTTCTGCCAACAAAAACAATTTTTTTTGCCAACAAAAAACAATTTTTTGCTAAAACTTCCATTTCTCATGACTTGCGGCCCCAGTTGACATGTCATAACTTTGTCCATATTGGTCGGATCGGCCTAATTCTGGTACCATTCGAATCAG